>CM052264.1:5652431-5855604 GCA_028455795.1 Lasioglossum marginatum | reverse complement strand
TACGGAGAGAACAAAGGGAATCCAAGGAAAATAAAGAAATCGGAGTATTTTCTTCCGTATCGTCGCGCTGTAGCACTCTCCGGAACATCGCTTTATCCGTACCTTTAGGTAGAATCATATTCACGGTTCTGAAACTGCCAAAAGCGACGTTACGGAGAAAATAATCGAACCAAAGCAAGATAAACAAAATTACAGTATTACCTCCTTAGCGTCGTACTGGAACGCCCTTCCAAAAATCGCGTCATATTTCATACAGTGAGTAACGCGAGTTACAGTGAGTCGAGTGCGACGCTACGGGGGGGAACGCTGTGAGTCCCAGCGGTCTCCCGAAGCGAGGAGCTCGAAATCCAAACAGGAATGAAAGAGAGAAGCATGATGAAAAAAATCAGCCCTCGATAGAGGATCGTCCAGAACGATCGATCGACGGTTCGATTCCCCGAGCCCCTTTTAGCCCGGCAAAAAAAGAAATCCAAATAGAGCAAGATCCGTAAAAGTTTTTGTTGCGGCTAAGTAGAACGAGAATGGGCTTAATCAACCATAATATTTTGATGACTGATTATTGATAGATATGTAATATATGTCTCGTGTTGATTATTGCCGTCAAGTTAGAGCAAGCCGATCGCCGACCCAGCGCCCTGCGCCGCGTATACGTACACGTTACCACTACTACCAGTACCGAATCAGCTATCTACTACCACTGTCAGCTACTATCGACTACTACCGCTATCGTCTACCACTACTACTACTACTACTACCACTACCGCTACTACTACCAATCGTGTTACGTCTCCTCCTGAACGAACCGAACGAACCAAGAGTCAGCTCTAGTTCCGGACGCGACCTCGCTCGCAGAGGTACTTGAACAAACCATTTTAAGACAAAAATCTCAAACAAACAACGACCACAACAACAGAGAAACAATGAAAAAAAAAGAAGAGAAAGTAGCAACTTAAAAGAAGAAGTAGAACGAACAACCGCCTTTTTCTTCTTTACGTTTTGTGTTCTTGTACATTCTATTTCATTTCCGTTTCTTCGACCTGATCTGCCCCCCCCCCCCCTCTCTCTCTCTAGCTTTTCATTTCATTTTTATCTCCTTTTCTCTATCTGTCATCTTTCTTTTCTTTTCTCCTCTTTCCTTTTTTCTGTTCATCGTTCGTCGTATGGTCGTCGTTATACACTTCATGTATTGTGCCATACCTCTGCTTTCTTGTTGCAGTCTGTTGTTTAGAGGAACTCTGGTATGAGTGTGCGTGTACACCGCCGGTCTGAGATCGAGTTATTTAATAAACAAGGATATAATTGGGGAATTAGAGGAGGGCGAAATTGTGTTGAGAAAAGTTCAATGTTATTGTTTGATAAGAAGATATTTCAGATTTTTCTTTGACGAAAAGAACCAGAGTCGAACTTCATATCGACATCGTGTGCACGCGTGTATAGATACAAGAAGAATTTGACTAATTAATCGAGGTTCTACCAAACAATTTGTAACGATAAAAAGATGTGTAGAAAAGATTTGTTAATTTTGAAATTGGGGAAAAATGTCGACCGGTGGTGTGCACGATGCGTTCACACGCGTTGACTCGGAAATTTGTTCACGGAGAGACTTTCGTTGGAATCGGAGGATATTCGATCGCGAAGGAGTTTCTCGAAGGGGAAGTATAGTGAAGAAACGCAAGAGTCACCGCGTGTGCGTTCGATCATTCGTGGTACATACGTTACCGGATGCGCGCCAGCGCCGGGACCAACTTTCCCGCCGGAAACGGAACCGCAACCGTCGCCGGATAATCGGATTTCTCGTCTGAATCGATCCTCGAAGGTCTGCGAGACACTTTCAATCTCCGGATCCAGTTTCGCGCGCTCTGGGATTCCTCGCGAGTGCCTCTCGAGCACTTCGCGCCGAACTCGCGCCTCTGATCATCGGAGTAGCTTCGACAAATTTTTCAAACATTGAAACAGCACGATTTTTATTAATAAATCGATTTACAACACCCATCAATTTCGATCGAGGATCGTAGAAAATGGTAATTTAGAAAAGCTTGTCGAAAATTCAAGTGCTACGTGCTTATGTATGAACATTGAAATTGAAAGATAAAAAGAACTTAAATGTTCAAAGTTTCAACCATTTAGATTGTTTTAGTTAGAGACTCTAGACGAGGTGTTCAGATGTACTCCCTTTTTATCGAAGCACGATAATTTTTAATCTTCAGTTAAAGCATCCAAAAAAATCTTGGCTCCGCGGTATCCGAGAGACTGAGAATTACCGTAGAAAACGGTAGCTTCCATGGTGCTCGGGAGAAAGATGAGCGTGGCGGTTAATTAGTGCCGGTTTCGCGCTACAGGTGATTAAGGGAGTCTTTATGCGGGGTAATAACGCGGCGCAGTGACTTTAACTCGTTGTTCGCCGAGCAATCAGCGTTCGGGATTAGGATTGAACGTCCTTCAACGGGGATCAGTGGAATCCGTGAGCGAGAAGACCTTCGAGGGCGAGGCCGCGGTTTTTCGATGTAACCAAGCGAAGTCATTCGAATGTTTAACCGGTGGACCGTCGCTGGCGCACGTGGCTTATGAGTCTCTCTCTGTGAAAGTGGTACTTGTAAATAAACGCTGGACGAACGCCTGAACAGAGCACTTTGGTCGTCACGACGAGTGTACGAGGGCCTGATCAACCATGCAGCCTTCAGCTGATAGAGAACGGGTTCGGGTTGGAACGCGAGACCGTGTAGAATCGAAACAACCGAGTCCGAATCCGAGATAGAATCAAAAGTCGACCGGCGAGAGAACACCCGCTCTCTTTCGGGGCTGTAGCTAGCTAGAGGAACTCCCAACGGTGCCATAACCACGCCCCGAGCCACGCCCCTTATCCACTTCACGGTGGAACTTCGAAGGTTGTCACCTATTCTTTGACAAATGAAAATTCTGTTCCGTAGAATGAACGAGAAGAAAAATTACTAGACTCTGAACAAATAAGATATTGTACAACTACCGAGGTTCTACCGTACTTCAAGATCATCCATTCCAACGGTTTCCTACCGAGTGATCTGACGCGTCTCCTCGAACATCCGAGGATCGTGGAGATTGCAAAAGGAATAGGAAGGCGAAAGGATCGCGGTTTTTTTTTCGTTAACCGAATCGAGAGTTTCGTTCCATTGTTCATTTCTATCGGATTATGACTCGGTTATAATGTTACGTTTATGGCTGACCGAGATGCTAACGAGCCCACTGTTTCGGAGAAACACGTGCTCACTGATGGGCTCGGCTAAAGACCGGAGGCTGGAAGTCTCAGCCACTTGCAGTAGAGGGTAAGGGAGGGGACATCCTACGCCCGTTGCAAGGCAACCAGATTACGATAGACAGCTCCAAGTTCGAATTCTCTCCTCCGACCGGGAGCGTAATCACGAATATTTTCGTCTGTTCGAAAATCAAAAATTAATTTAGAAAATATTAGAGCACCGACGGAAACCTTGAACTTCCATTTCTCCAGAACCGTGAGGAAATTCGTCTAGAGGTGCCCCAGGCTCTCAGTTTCCAAAATTAGCGCCTTTTCACCCCGTTCGCCACCCCCATTTCGAAAATATCGCGACCCTAAGGTTCCCACATCCTCGGAAGCTTCCTTTGATCTCTCCTCTTTCTCCCTTGTCTGTAGATCCACGAAAAATGAGGGGGCGTGAGGGAATTCCGCGCGCGTTCAAATTAACCGAGGGGCTAACGACTCATCTGGTCGGCGCTTTTGTCTCGAGGAAGCGGGAAGCGCGTCGCGACGTTGTTTTTCAAAGTCTCGAAATAATTTCGTGGCTCGGGAGGGCGGGAAGTGGGCGGGGCGAGCGGCGCGCAGATCGGAGTGGGCGGGCGGGACCGAAGAACCGGGAGGAGAAGGAGTGGGGACTATTTTCACCGGTGATACTTTTCTAGCGAACTTGCCAGAGCAGAAGCCGCCTTAAGCGCAGAAAATATCTCGCAATAGGGGGGAAATTGGCGACGCAAAGGGGGGATCGAGTGAAACATGAGCAGAGACGGTTTCCGTCGTGGGAGTTGTCGCGGTAAAAAGACGAGAACCGAAAGAGAGTCGCGATAAACGGTCGTGTACTGTATGAAAAGAGGATCGGGACGGACGGGGCCGGCTGTCACCGATGCTGACAGCTGCATGGAAATCAGACGAAGCGTTTTTGTTGTTTTTGTTCAACTCCAGACCTGTCAGTCACAACCCCTTCCCGGCAACGTAACATTTGAAGAGTCGGGGCTTGCCGCTTCCACTTGTTCGAAGCTCTTGCTCTTTCGGGCCGGGTGGGAGGAAGAATCGACTGAAAAAAATTTAACAGCAAATTCACCAGCTTTGTTCCTTCTTTCACTCGATCGAACGAGGGGGAGATGTTCGCGCGACTCTTCGAATCGATCGTCACGAGAACGCAGAGCGTTTCCTCGATCGAGAATCGAGACGGCCGGGCGACAATAGACATTTAGCAGCTTGGATCCTAATTGCAGAGCGATTCGCATTCCCGCCGAGTTCGATCGGTCGCTTAAGGCCGCTCCTTCCTCTTTTTGAGAAACATCACGAACTCGCGAGGGAGGAGCCGGTGGGTGTGGCGTCACGTACCGCGTCAGCTCCTCCCACTGGTCTTAAGCAGCCAGTCAACTCGGTTCTCGACGTTAGTTAACGATCAGACACTCAGTAGAACAGCCGATCGAGGCACGGCGATAGATCGTTTACCCATTAGTTTGCCAATCCCGTAGGATTGTCCAGAACCCCGCCTCTTGGCCGAGGCTTCTCCGCCAGCGATATTGACTCCGCCTGGTCCCAGTTTTGTCCGGGCCGAATGCACAATACTTGCATCCCATCCGGTTTGCGATATCCCAGTTATTTTTGTTCGTTAACACCGCTCATCGCCACGCCCCTACCCCACCCTTCCTCATCCGATCATTCACACTCGATTGCAATTCGACAGACTCGAGACGCACTGTTGTCACTCGTTTGACGATGATATCAGACCCCGCCCTGTCCGCATCCTAGACCCCGCCTCTGCCCCGCCCATTCCCGATTTGTTAGCCGACGAACCTCGAAGTGCCGAGGCAAACGCTTTGCAAAGCTCGTCCATGGAAACCCTGTCCGATAGCGAGGAACAACCTTTGCACTTTTGTCGTGTACAGTATTCTTTTAGTGTTCGAGCCTCCGAGGGCCGGTCGTCGAGCCAACGGATCAACGTGTTCGGAACCACGAAGAATCGCCGCGTGATCTTGGATACACGGTGAAGACCCCGTTGACCTTGGCTCGAAGATCCGCGCCGGAGATCCAGAGGACCCAGTAATCCGAGCGATCAAGTGAAAAAGTTCAGATTTCGGATAATCGTAGATCATGGAGTATATCGTAAACATCTCAGTAGACATATGTGAGTAATAGGCGACTTTACTGGGTCCTCAGGGTTCTAAGACATATGGCGTCGGGGGCTCGAAGCGTAGCCGCACCTCTGTTCCTCCCGCAAGTCACTCAGACTGCAACGCGAGTCTTTGACAAACCGTAAAGAATGACAAGAGCGTTAGAAAAAAAAATAATACAAACGAAACAAAAAAAAACCAAAGATCTTTTCCCCGCAAAAATAATCAGCCTCTAATGATCTCTTCGTACGACTTGCAGCTCCACGGTGGCTCATCCTTCGGAATTGCCACCCTCTCCTCACCAATGGGAATAAAAACCTCGTCCGAATTCGCGAACACGGCCGACCCGAGTATTCGCATCACGCGAAGATGCGAACTTAGAGGATTTTCGACAGCCTGAAGAGCGGGAGAGAGAGTGAGTGAGAGGGATAGAAAGTAAAAGAAAGATATAGATAGATAGAGTGAGAGATGTATAGATGGAAGGAGAGAGAGAGAAAGAGTGAGAGGTATATAGAAAGAGGGAATATATAATGGGAAAAGCATGAGAACAGAATGAAAGAGAAAGAAGGCTAGAGGGAGCGAAAAAGAGGCCGGAAGTTGGACGAGGAAGGAGGACCGGAAGAGGAGTCGAAAGACGAAGAAGCCGCGGAGAAAGAAGAGCCAAGAGAGACAATAGACTGCCGAGCACTGTAGCCTCAATTTTCGACTAGCTGATATATATATATACATAGACGTGTATGTATATAGATATCTCTATTCATATATATATATACATAGATATATATATAAATATTATACATACCGCTGTATACATACGAAAGAGATGGGTAGAGAGAGAAAGAGAGAGGGGGGGTAGGGAAGAGGAGTCTAGGAAGAATGGATGAAGTAGCCAATTACGAAGATTCGAAGAGCAGCCGACCTGCAGGAGCTGAAGAGTTAGGCGATCAGAGTTTTTCGAGGGTTGATTGCAGCCAAAGGAAAGAGAGCGAGGGAGAGGTGATGAGTGAAAGAGCAAGAGAGAGGAGAACGCGTAGTCTGTAAGAGAGCGTCGGAAAGACGGGCCAGTCGTTATTTTCATTTTGTTTTTCTTTTCTCAACCTCTTTTTCATTTTAGATTTTACACACTTCCTGTATGTATAGTTGTATCGACACACATCGGTCGCGCGGCCATTACGATCGATCGATCCTCGATCCTCGCGGGAGAAAGCTGACCTGAATCGTTCCTCCGTGTCGTCTTCGGCGTCGCGAGATCGCGAAAACGTTCGCCGACCTCGAAAATCGTACGGGAGCTTCTTCGGACGGTCTTCGACACGCGGACTAAGCCTTCTATCGTGTTCGAGGTCTCAAAAAGATTGTTGCAAGGTCTGTCGATCCGCGATCCAACATGCTACATCGTTTGAACGAGGTTCTCCACTTGATTCGCTTGAATTTTAAACATAAAGCTTTCATAAGGATTTCATGCAGCAGAATTTTTAATCTCGGAACAATTTTTTAAACGAAACGGAAAACCTTGCTCTTCTTTATCGAGATGTTGAATTTTTCTTGTGTTCATCTGTCCGAGATTTTATGGTTTCACAGACACTTTTATTTTAAACTAAATGACTTCGAAGAGACACAGTTTTGTCTCAACCCTTGTGGTTGGCGAGACAGTACAACATCCACATAAAGACTTAATTAAATGTCGTTTGTACGATACGGCATTGACCCGAACGCAATACAAGGCGCGACAGAAACGACGAGAAAAATCTACCCAATTTTCACCGAATTTTCTCGAATTTCTCTCTAGAACTCTCTAGAACACTTCTCTCTTGCAATGAACAAACCGCTTCACATACCCACACGCACAGGTTTCATTCTTTCCTCGGAAGGTTGAAAAATATCCGCTCCAGACGCTGCAACTAATTTAGCACCCGCCAAAGCAGAGAAGAGCGCGTTTAATTAAAGAAACGTTTCATCTCGAGGGAGCGTTGCGTTCGAGAGTATCGATGAGACGCGAACGACGAACGGAGGAACGTAGAATTGAAGTAAGACTAAGAAAACAAGGCGGCTAACTCCCGATCAGCGATCAGTGTCCCGCGACCTTAGTTTTTACTGTCGGTTCGTGAGCGTTGTTAATTAGCGCGTCGCGAGACTCGGCTGAGCCACTTCGTCGAAGAAAAGAGAAGCTGACCGGAAGAGATCGAACGGAAGAGACCCCTAGCGACCTTGATCCTCGTCAGACCCATGATCCCGAGGACGTGGATCGCGGCATGATCTCCATTGTCAAGAATAAAACCGCGAGCCATGGGTCCTTCGTAGAATAAAACATAAGCGAACGATGCCAGACGATCGCGAAGCAAATTCGCGAAGCTTACATTTCGTTGCTCGGGACATTGTGGACACCGCACAGACCTGGGAAGAGGACTACTGATCAGATTACTGGTACACGATTTTTCTCCGTGAACCCAAGTGCGAAAGTTAGTTAAAGAGTTCTCTTCCCGGGTCTGAGTGGTCGTCGTCCTTCGTAGAATAAAAGGTAATCTCGTTAGGTTACGGATCTAGAGGATCGTGACTAAAAATCTCTCATTTATGACGCGAGTTGATTCGCGAAGCTTACATTTTGTTGCTCGGACTGCACCGTGCGCAGAGCTGGGGAGAGGACTGCTGATCAGATCGATCGCCGGTACACGTTTTTTCCCCGTGAACCGAAGTGCGAAAGTTAACGAATGAGTCCTCTCTCCAGCTCTGAGTCCTCTGAGAGATAGGAGGCGAAGATCGACCGATTCGACTGTCGCTTCACACCGCAGTGGATCCAAGGATGAATTAGATCCTTTAAGACTCGATGATCCTCCACGGTGGAACAGCGTCCGAAGTTAATCAACGCTGAGTTTCTTCCTTCATCGAGGTGACAGCCACCCGATCGTTACTTCTAACGGAGATCGATTAATCAGCGATCGGCTGGCAGCCTCGAGGGATCCGCGAAGGAGGATCGATCCGAATCAAACGAACACGCGCCGCCGAGAAATGTCTCAATATTATTCGATATTATTTCGATGTCGCGATTAAATTCGATATGCTGAGAGGACCCGGAGCGACGCTTCCTCATCCGCCATTATTCTCGAAGAAGATTATGCCAGCTTCTTGAATGAGAAGGTCCGAGAATCGCGCGGATTCTCGGCACTCGCTGGATCGCGCGATCTATTCCAATGAAAAATTCACTGCCGACAGATCGCGACGTTCGAACGTGGACGTCCGCTTCGGAGACAAAGAGAGAAAGGAGATTGTTTCCGATCGTCCGATGTTGTCTTTAGATAGCTAGCTTAGTTTCGTTCCTCCGATTCCGTCGCGAGAACGCTTCCGGTTCACTCGGATCGTCCGAGCAGCTCGAATCGAGATTGCTGTTTCCACGTTCTCGTTTTCGACGGTCAGCGATCGTTAATTACGATGTTAATTACGTGTTGATTACGATGCCGGTCGCGGTTTTTTTACCAGTAGATGATAGTTCATGAGCATAGTATTCAGACACATCCCGGAGCCGGACGAAGGATCAGCGGCGACCGTAATTACGTTCTGAGTGTGATTTTAGTTTAAGGAACTTAGGTAGCCAGTAGCTCGCGAGGACCACAGATGTCTTCGGCTGTGCACACGTTTGTTCAACAGTGTCATTCACGCTCGTTACTAGGATCTGGGAAATCTAATATCAAAAACATCTATATATTATTTTCACTCTGCCGAGCCTCGGATGAGGAACTTTTTTTACAGCTATGCAATTGATAATGCATAAGACCATCCACCGTTTTATTCGTCGATTTATCAAACTGATTTTTAAAGGTAATTTTAGTAAACCCATTGGAAGGGTTAAAGGGACTGGAAAAAGAATTTTTTATTAGGTTTTATTTCTTAGAACCTAGACAATTTTAATTTCGCGTAAAGATACACAGTCTGGCAATGCTTCATTATAGATGTTTGAACTTCTCTGTAAATATTTGTGTTTATAGAAAAATTTTGTTCCCAAATTGTAACTTCCCAAGCGCCAGAACTAAAAAGTAACAATTCACGGTAACTACCGTGCGAACTATAAACGAGATGCACTGACAAGCATGTACACAGCTCCAAGTAGCAGTCAGCGACTCGATTTCGTCTTTCCTCTACCTTTATTGTGTCGATCGCGACATCGAGACCCGCAGCGCCTTGTGTTCCCTCGTTTCGACCGATCCCGAGTCGTGTCGAATCGTTTCTAGTTTAATGTTTAACGATTAAGTAATTTTGTAAGCGATCCATCGAGCGGAAGAGACGAGCCGAGCTTTTCCCTCTTCTCTTTAGCGAAAAGACCGATCGCAGCGAATTTATGCGTTCTTGATCCAAGGACTCTAGATCGATCGTTCCAGAAGACGATCGAGGGTCACCCGAATCGAGATCTTTCGATCGGTGCGACTAACTTCTTCGTCGAAGTCTTCTGTTTGCTTTCAAAAACCCTTTGGTTCCCGTCAGTCGACGGAGCACAGTCGGCTCCTTCATCGTCTCGGCGTAGCTGACCGCTTCTCCCGTCATTTGTAAATAAGTCATCGCGCGCGATCACCGTGTACATAACTTTTAGCATACTTGTGGAGACTCGAATTTCCATCGCGAATCGATTCCTCTTGATGCCCGATCGATCGGGGACCGAGGACGATTTCGAAATTGCCGTGAGAACTTCGACGGTCGATCTTCTGATCCCTTTCTGCGAGGATCGAACGAGGATCGTCAACCTGCGAATGCCCGCCAGCCTTTTACTATGATCTCTTGCACTAAAGAAGAACGATTCGATAATTTTTAATCGGTTTCTGTATTTCGAGAGGATGCAACTGAGGCTGATGCTGAAATTAAAATAGCTGAAGCAGAAGCTGAGGTAGCAAGTCTCAAATAGCAGAAGTCCAGAGGATAGTATTCACGATCTCAGTTGTCTTCTTTCGCAAAATAGATTATTCCTAATTTTATAAGATTGTTTAACCCTCGTGCACTGTTCGGGACAATTTTACCCAGCCATTTCCATTCAACTGCAATTTGTATTGCTGATTGTATCGCTGAATGAGAATCATATATTATTATATATTCATACCTACAGTAGACTATGAACATATAGACTGTAGAGAAATTGTTTCAAGATGAACAAAAATATTTTCATTCTCAAACTTCTTTAGATTTTCTCAGATTCATCTAATTTCGAACGTTTTCCAAAATTATGTCTTAGCAACAGCGAATCGGTTGGCTTTTAGAAATTGATTTTAAAGTCGTTTTATCGCGTACTTTTACTTTTAACCCTTTAACTGCCTTTCCTTCTACCTTTCATAAGATTGCGGATTTCATTTTGATGTCAAACGATAATAAATCGTGTATTGCATAGAAAAATCCGTAATGATCGTAGCGGAGGGATGCTCATGGATCCGTCGAAGTTCCTGCGTGCGGCCGATTCGCATTTTAATTAATCCCCGCGGATTAGGGGAGGGGATTGTGGAGGATGAAAACGGAGTAGTAGTTACGAGTGTGTGTCAGCATGCGTGTGTATGTGTGTGAGTCGAAAACAAAAAAAGATTGAAACGAAGCATCGATGATCGATCGATTGCGTGTGATTAATGTTTCCTATTAAAACTGAGAGAAAACAAAAGATCGAGTAACATGTAGATGATTACATAACGCGAGGCGAGACTTGTAAATACGTAGGCTCATTTGTAGCTGGTCAGTCGAACGTTTCATGTACACGAATACAAACAAGAAAAAAAGAGAGAGAATGTATGTGTGTGTGGGTGCATGAGTGTATAGCGAGAATCGAGAGCTGTTTTCGAACGGGAAGCCAATGCGAGAGGGAAATCGAAAACGTGAAGAGTTATGCGTATTGCGTGCGCGAGCATTTTTCTTGGAACGTTCACGTTTTCGGGGGCGGACAGTACACGCGTTTTCGCATACGTGCGTCACGTGTTTTCTCTGAACACCAGTTTCGTTAGGTGAGAGGGGAAAGGTTCGACACGAATCCAAGGGAAAGTGCGTCACGTGACCTGGCCGCGGTGGGGGAGAATAGCGTGGTAAATGTTCATAAATGGGGACCTAGCAGCAATAATCTTGGCCTTGAAATATATTGTCAAGATCAACATTGTGAACAACTTTTCCCTATATTTTGAGATAGCCAGCAGAATATATGGAATAAACAATTGGGTATACGTATAGAGAAAAGTTTTGTTCAGAATTTTGACCTTGACAAGATATGCGAAGATCAAGGTGATTGGAGCTGGGTCCTAGTGGAAGGGGAAGGTAGAGTGGAGGGACAAGTCTGATTCTGGCGACACTGTTGAACACGTATGCGCGTTCTCACACGAACGAGACACCGTAAGCGAGTAATGGAGGCTAGGTGATATAAATGCGTAAGTCGTGTAAGGTACCTACGTTTATAGATAATGCGTAATTAAGCGACAAGTAAACAAAAGAGAAAAAAAAATAAAAAAACTCCACGTATACTCCAACACTAGCGAATATGCCTTCATTAATGGATAGTGGCTGGCACGGGCTCCACCGAAACAATACACTTGCGTTTGCCGGAGAACGAAGAGAGAACGAACGATAGAGGGGAAACGATGAAGAGACAAAATGCTCGCGAGAAAGAGAAAGAGAGAGATTTTTTTCCCCCGTTGCGCAAAACTACCGGAAAACCAGTGGTTCTCTTTGTCCCCGGTCACTGCCACCAGCATTTACCTCACTCTTCCCGAAAGCTGTTTCTTCTATTCCGTTTTTTCTTTCAGTTGCTTTTTCCACACTCGTATTTCTTTCAGGTATTTCTCGCCCGGCGATCTTTCCTTTCGCGGGTTCTCCGCAATGCACACTTGCTCCCCGAGCTTTTGGAGAGACAGATTCCGCGGTACCGATCGTAGAACAATGTTGAAAAATCTGCAGGAAGACGAGCGATCGAATAATTTTGTAAATACAGTAACAACAAAATCTCTAGCTCGAATCGTACGAAATTTTCTTTCGTGGGAATTGCTGACTATAATTGGGATAAAATCTCTAGCACAGGGAACAATATGTTCTGTTCATATTCCTAAAATTGTCACTTTGCTGAAAAGAAAGAAAAATTCTCTTCTTTATAATAATGTTTCATAACAACACTCTCCCAAGTACAAGTATAAAATTCTGCGAGAAATTAAAAAACCAATAATGTGTGGACTAATATGTAACTAGACTTTCGAATGGGGTAATCTGTCTCTCCAAAAATCAGTATAATTTCCGGCTCGGTTCGTCCCGAGTCCAGATTGGTCAAGAATCGAGGCAAAAGGGGTACGCTATTCTTTCTCAGTTTGGGACTTGGACCCAGAGTCGTCGGACGAGGGGAATATAGTTACCCTCTCTTCGCGCGACAGAAACAGAACGCGTCACGCGAACAGGCTGTGGCGGAATCGTGGGGATAGAGTCGTAGAAGGGGAAGGTAGAGAGTGGAGGGACGAGTCTTAATCTGGCGACTTTGTATCGGAGCACTTTTCGATTTTCTGTACAGTGAACGGTTGTAATTAATGTGGTTGTTCCGTCGGTTTCTCTTGGGGGAAAACGAAAAGAGGAAAAACGAATAAATTCGGAAGAGGCGACCTGTCGTTAGTAACTAAGAGGCCTTAATATATTGCGTTCTACGACGACGACACGCATGTCGGTTCAACTTTTAAGCGTAAACAATTAGAGTAGACGATGCAACCGGGATTGCACAGTTCAGCGCGAGTAATCGATAGTACGGGGCACGATTCACGAAAGTAGATCTATCCAGTGAGCCGGGGCCCTGCGGTCGGCTCACACGATCTTCCTCGAGATTGTCACAAATCAGCTCCTTTGAATAATTAATTATTTTAAAAGATTCTTTTCGGGAACTATTACGATAGAAACTGTGCGGAAAAGCAGTGATCTTCGGTGTACACTCGGCGCGATCTGTTTCCGATGATTTTATCGCTCGCCATCCTGGGCGACGCGACGCCTCGGTCGATACGATGGGTTCCGAATTCAAAAATGCCCTACTCCCTGCGACAGACTTTGAAGAATGTTTCGCACCCGCGCGGAATTTATTTGGAAATGCAGCTCAGGGAAATTCCAGGAGTTTGATAATTATTTAACGCGTCAAGTGCCAAATATCGAGCCCGAGGAATTCCGCGAAATCAAAGTAATTTAATCGATGAAACCATTCTCTAATTGCTCTAAAATGAGAATTTTCTTTGTTAATTCCGACAAACAGGAGCAGAATGGAAATATCATTCTTTTTCTGATCGAAAGGGAAGAGCATGATCTCCGATCGCAGGGTCTCAGAGTCGACATTTAAACCAGGCGGTTCATTCTGCGTCGATTAGGCCAGTTTCGAGACGAAACGATCCCTCATATAGTTCGCTAAAAAAAACCAATGAAAAATCAACCGAAACAAATCTTGATTCGCAACTGAAATTTGCTATGGATTTTTATCTTTTCATCTGAAAATACCTACCAAAAATGACCAAAAATGAAAATTTAAAAAATTTTTTTAAATTCCAATAATTTTTGAGAAGCCAAAATTTGCAACTGCTTAGGTCCACCGGGCTTAGACCCTAACTTGGTTCAGTTGATGGGACATCGACGCGGAATGACGACGATCTGACCATCTGTACAGACATCAGTTTTCCAGACATGTAGGAGTGTGCGAAAAACCGGAAACAAGCGACAGAGACCTGGTTGATATCATTCGCACGTGCCACGTTTACAGCGTATCTCATTCTAAAGAAGACTCATTCTAATGAACAAAAAAAGACACAACAACAAAGGTGAAAAAAGAGAAACAGTTTGCGTCAGCACTGCCAGTTTGTCATTGTTAAACCCGAGAGAGAAAACAAGTTAGAAAACCGCGCGCGTCCCATTCGATCTCCAGTAGCGAGGATTGCCTGGAAAACTCGAGCACTTCTCACGGTTTTCTTTCACCGAGAAACTTCCTCTGGTTCTGCGATCGATCGAGATCCAGATTCTCGGTGTAAGGCTCGCGTCCCTACGGACTTGTCGAGCTCGATTGATCGCTCAAGGCCGCCTTCCCCACTCCTACGAGGACTCGGGGGCGGTGGGCGGGGCTGCTCCGCCCAATGACCTTGAGCCGGCAATTGATTCGCTCGCGAAAGATTTAGCAAGGTTGTTAGAGGGAGAAAGAGAGAGTATGCTCTCGGAGAAACGGCTATAGTCTGCTTCCCGAAAGAAAAAAGCACGTTCGTAAAGAACTCGCGTTTCTGTTATTTGAAATTTTACTGTGTGAAAGTTTATTGCAACCCTGAAGTGGATATGGTTCTTATAAATGTATTATAAAATATCTTCCCGTAAATTTTATTCAGTTTTCTGTTTTGACAATGGTTTTTAGAAAAGTGAACAGATGAATGTCAAGTTAGGAGAAACTGCGTTGTAATTCTGTTGTTGTTTTTATTGTATTCAATGTTGAAGTGAACCATTGAGGCTGCTAGTCATTATTTTAATTCTTAATTAACTTTTTTAACTTCCATACACATTTCAATTCGATTAATGTTTTATAAACCTCATATTTAACATAAATACGTCAGATTACAATAGAAATAAAGGATTCTACAGTAAATAAAGTAGAATTCGGATGAATTTTTATGGATTCAAATGTGTATCACTTAATGTAAATTATTTCAAACTATTTCAAACTGTAATATTTGCGAAACTGTCGGACTCTTTCGGGGGAAGCAGAGTGTAGCGAGTTAACCTGTATAAAGTCGTGTAATAGAAAAGAGAGGTAGGGAGAGAAAGAATAGTCGGGAGAGCGGTGTCAAGCACCATTGTTAACACTCGCGAGCGATGTAAATATTAGCGTGTAACCTCGAGAGATTTCGCGTACCTTGAAAGTAGCCCGAAGCCTTTTCACAATTAGCGGTAAAAGAGTGGGGGTAAAAGACAGTTTGGGGAGGGATAGCAAGGGGGCGTGGTTTCCGACGTAACCGCCCCCGTCAGGACAACGGAGAGTGAAACTAAAATCCGTGGTACCGGTTGCATGGAACCAGGCACAAAAAAAGGGAAACAGACCTCAGAAAAGCATTGTTGTACATGTAGCTAGGACTTAGGTATTCATCGATCCGATTATGGTTCTAAGGTTTTACTCGTATTAGCGACTGTACTTAAGCGGGGTAAAACGTCGACGTTTCCGATTCGCGGGCGCACGTGTATTTTTTAGAATAGGACTCCGCGGTGGGCTCGGAGACGCGCGTTTCTCTTTTTCGTTTCTCCATCAGGACCGATCGACACGGTTTCCCTCGCTAATCTTCCATTCTCTAGAACTAAGTATAAACTACACGAACAAACAAACAAACGCAAACACAAATAAAAAAGAATCTAGAGTTAAGGACACGTTTAGGAACACCAGCGATTTTCTCGATTCTCAACGGGTTTTTCTTACGAGACGAGTAGAAAGTGAATTTAGGATCTAGCCTTGACGATCCCGACACTTCTTGATCTAGGAGACGATTGGTGCCACTCAGGATATATTTTTCTCATGGTACCAACGACACGGTTTTACTCGCAGAATCCTGTCGATGACACCTAATCTTAGGCTGTCCCCTGAACAGACGGAAGAGGTAATGAAACACTTTATTCCCTCGAACTCACGATCTAACAGTGATCGATGGGAGATCGTTGATCGGAGCCCTTGATCGTTCGAACGTGCCCCGAGGACTCATCCAGTGTATCATCGTTATGATTAGACTGCGGATCTTTATGCAAAATAAAAATGTTTTGCATTGGTTATAGGCAGCACGAATAGCATAAACATTGTTTTCATCCCTTAACGACTTTGTTACATTCAAAGCAACATTACAGCATTCCTGAATTTTTTAAATCTTTTACTGTTCTACATTTAACCCAATCAATTTCTTCATACATGCATAAAGATCCGCAGCCTAGTTATGATATTAAATTCGTCGCTAGATAACCACAAAATTCCCCTGTGATAATGCTAAGAACACTATCAACTTTCGATAGTCGGTGACCTTGAGCCTGAAGGGGTGACCTTGAGACTAAATAACCTATTCACTTCGGCTGTTATCGGAAGCGATTAGGGGGGTATGGATCGGATACGAGCCTTGAGGACTCGTTCGAATCGAAACCAACGTCGCAATTAATCGGATTATTAATTATTAATCGGCGACTATGACCGAGTTTTGTACATAGAGACACTGGAGAAGCGTGAAGGACCCGTTTAGGTTTCACAAGGATCGCGACCTTCTAGGGGGCGGAACGCGAAATTCACGGCCAAAATAAATTTTAGGGACGCTCGTATGCCTTCTATACGCGAGCGCGCACACACACTCCCACACTGGATTCTACGTTTCAAGTGCGCCGCCACCTAGGCTGTTTTCTTTTAAAACAAAAATTTCACAGGGTGAGTTCCACCCGATTGAAAGACGACGACGTTCTTTGTATTTTCACAAAGGAATAATCAAGGAAGGCAAGTTCGACTGTATAAAAACACTGTATAATTGGAGAAGTGCCACCCTTGGCGTCGTGGCGCACCGATGTTTCTCTCCCGCAGAGATCATCTCCGATCCGCGGGATCTCGGCACGAGGATCGACATAGATCTTCGATCGAAACCCGCCAGAAAATCGTCGGGACGACCGCGTGTATTTATCAAGAAACCACCCCTCAACGATTGGGGTGATTCATGTATCATACTACGAGGAGTTGTTTACTTGTAGGCGAAATAGGGGGACGAAGTAGAGAGGCTGATCTCCGCCGTGTAATTTTTATAAATAAATGAGTAATTGTAAACAGTACAAGTTTGTCGTAAACGCAGCGTTAACTGTAATAACAGTAGAGAAGAAACACACGTCTTGTAATATATTATGTAAGAGGATGAACGAGTGAGAGAATGATCGAAAAAACGAGAGCAAAAGAGAGAGATATATATATATACATATATATATAGAGAGAGAGAGAAAGAGAGAGAGAGAGAGAGTGTACCGGCGATTTCCTGGCGGGAAATTCGAATCGGAAGACAGAGGATATTTTTGAAGAGGTTTCTCTCGGTGAAATGAGAACTATTTAAACGATGTAAAAAAAAGACGGTAATCGGGTCTGTCGATCGAGCGATCGATCTCGAAGCTCGAGAATGTCCGTGTGCGGATCGCCGCGCCGCGTCGCGTTGGTGAGGATCGGGAGATCGTTCCCTTCGATATGTTCTAGGAAGCACAGGTGATAAAAACTCTCGTAGCCGTCGACTACGGTGTACACGTTTGTAAATAATTATGGGACGATTGTAAAGATGAATGAAATATGGGTGGGTGTCTATAGGGGAAAGAAGCATTACCGGTAAATGAATTACGTGTCGATGCCTATATCTCTGTTTAATCTACGTGACGAGATGGAGGAAGCAACTATTGCTGATCTATTAACTAATAACTAAACGCAGTTTATTCTATCTGTGTGTGTCGGTTTCGATTGGACATAGATTTTGTATCACCCTTTTTCTCCGTGTATGGTGTGTAGCCAGGGGGTCGATCTCGAGGGAGTCGCGAGAGAAAACCTACCCTTTTACGGGAAGCCCATAGTATAGATTTTTCGTGGTTGCATTCGAAACGAACCGTTGTATAGAAGTTCTGAAATTTTTGTATACGATTATCCACGAATGTGTTGTTTGACGATATTTGAAGAAGCGAGATCTTATTCGAGAATCGCCGATTCAACGATCAAATGTTTGATCTCGCGTGTTCATCGACATCGACCTCTTTGGATCGTAGATTAAATCCGTGTCTTTCACAACTACTACGTAGTCCTTGTAAATCGATTTGCGACAAACGGAATCGCGTTTCTTCGAAACTAGTAATTTTTGACGTACAACCGACGAGGGCCGACGATCGGCGAATATATGTCGGTCCTCGCCAGAACGGAATTTCAACGGACTATTCGATGTAAGCTTTCGATCAACGCGCGGTCTTGATCGCAGTCGATATTTAAAAGATTTATCGTGCACATGTCGTAGATGTGTCTACGCACCGGGCGATCGAGGCCAGTTTCGACGCCGAGTAAAGTCAACCTATAAGATTAGCCCTCAGGGTCAACACTTGAGATCAACCTTTGAGATTGACCCTGAAGGTTAATTGTCATAATTAATCCTGAAAATTATAATCCTGAAGAAGTACACTTTTAAAGTACAACTCCCTTTATCACTCAATATTGATTTTTACCAGATTGGTAAGAAAAGAATTAATCTCATTTTTTTAGACAGTTATATTAACTGTTTTATTACATAATTGTTGCGTTCAGGAAGATTTAAGGTTTTAGAAAAACAATTTTTATGAATGAAATTACATAGATCTGCAGTCCCTTTACCACTCTGCAATTATGTATATGCAGAAATATATAGAATCCAGTGAACACAGCCAATAATCGGAGACATTAGAAAATTGAATTTCTGTTTCCTTGCGACGAATTATTTTATTTTCCGTTTCGAAAATGAGAGTTCGAACAACTCGGGAGCGAAACTGGTTTCGAGGCCTCGTTTTCTCTGGTACTAGCTGTAAAAACTCGTTCTCGTGGATTATTAATTAAGCGCGTCGACGATCCTCGGACGAAGAATCGAGCGGAAAGAGAGAACGGACATTTTTTCTGGAGATGATTCTTCGGCGAGAGACCGGCGCGAGATCGATCGATACTTCTCGATGTATGGCACACAGTTATCGTCGTAGAGTCGAACCACACGGACAACAAAAATACGAGAGAGAGATACACAGAAGCGTTTGTAGTCGATTCCAGCCTTTTTCCGATTTCCGAGCGGCGTCCAATTGTCGGACGGATCAATTTTCTGAAGGATAATCAAACCGCGGGAACTCCGAATCAAAACGAATCATTGATACACGGGAGGAAGATGTATATCGGTCACAGACACACGGGAATAACACAGACACACTCGCATACGCGTACACACACACATACACACACACATCTTCTCAAAGTAGTGTTTAAGGCGAGACGATTAAACTTTCCCGACCAAATCTCGATCCGAATGATTTCTGTCGTTCGAACAGGTGAACGCTGCCGATCATCACGCGATTCAGAAATAACAATAATGTTTTAATGGCGAATGGCTTGTGGCGTGTCGTGGTCAAAATTCGGAACGTGAATTGTACAGAATTGATTTTACAGTGTTTTTTTAGAGACTAGCTTGCGATCTCGACAGGTTCATTGCATTTATTTTCTGTGAACGGTTTTAGACGTTCTGTTAAAATGATGAAAATATTTTACGAATTCACATTCAGCATTTCAATTACGACAGTCGTCACTGTATTTACGCTAACGCCTTCTTCATTATGTCTATCCAGGCCCGGGCAACTTCACTATCAATGATTTCATATTGCCTCCTATCAGGAGGAGTCGCCTGCGAGCCGCAAGTTGCCCAGGCCTGGTCTATTCGAATAACTCTTCGATTCTCGATCTACAGACGCCTGTCCCAACGATTCAATGCGAACAACCTGCGATTCAATTTGTTCATGCAAGCCTGCGTATCCAGAGAAATCTGTCTGACACATTTCAAGATTGTTCAGTTACGAATCTCCGTACGAACATCCACTTCCATCGACGGATACCGTCGAATTTTTGCTAATAAGATCGTACGAAGTTCGGACTTTCATTCGAGAACCAAAGTGAGAATGTACGGCTTTGCCGACTAGAAAATTGTATCGTTGGAGCCGATGAAACAGAGAGCGTTTCAACAAATTCAGTTTGCGAGATTCTCCGGATTAGATCGTAAGAGAGGCGTCGTTGAAAAATCGAGACGAAGAACGATCGATAGTCTCGATTTTTCGCGAGATCGCATTAAAACAGCAGACTTTTGTATCGTGCGAAAGTTTAATCGGCCGGACGAAACTCGAAATTTTCGAAGGAGATCGGCGTTCGGACGAGGACGAATAATAAGGAGGAAAGCGAACGACGACTAATAAGGACAAAACAAAACAAAAAATACCAGAGCATTGAAGACTGGCAATCAAAACTAACGTAGGCAGATTTAACGAAAATAGCCGAGGATCGGCGATCGCGTCCGATGGAGTCGCGCGCGGCCTTGTCGTGGACTAATTCATGAAATTCGAATTTCGGGACTAGAATTTAGTTCTTGTCGAGGGTGTAGCGGCTGAAGAAAACGAAAAAACAAAACTCTGGAAAAAAGAAACTGGTTCCGGTTCTACCGGTTCCGGATGTAATTTAGAAGAGTTCTACGGATAGTCGAATATTTATTTTTGAATAAGAGAAAAATTCTCGGCGACGATCCTCCGTCGGACGCGGTCCCGCGATCCGCGGACACGAACTAATTACAATTCTATGCAACTCTCCTCCAAGAAAAAAGAAATGGAAACAAAAAAAAACAGATAGATCGTACAGTTTTGCGAGTAAAATGCGCGTCTAATGTAACGCTAGTGAGTAGATAGGTAGGTACCTGCATTTCATGAAATTTAACATGCTTGGATAGCTCCTCAATAAATCGTTATACATGTTTTGATAAAAAAAAAAACAAAAAGAACATTGTGTGTGGCTCGTTTCTTTAATTATTCCTCTCACCGGAACTCGTTCTTTCGCCGATGTTCCCGCCTGTCGAATCTTCCAATAAATTTGCACGAGATTTCTAAGGCGGCCTTTGTTTCATTTAACCATCCCCTAACGATCTGGTGGCGATTGCTCGGCGACGCTCAGGTAAGTGAGTCATTTTATAAGTGGTTCTTAGACTGCGGTTTTTATGCATTTATGACAAAAATGGGTGGATGTAATTTAACAAAGTAAAAACATTAAGACGATTTAGGACATCCATATCTTATTTTCAATTCATTACAATTGTTAAAGATAGGAAGAAGTTTGTATATGGTACCTGCATCTTATAAGCGACGAAGAGAATCATTAGTTATATACATCGTAAAGTAGCAGCTTTATTAATTAATTATATATATGACCGTCGTATTTCCTACAATTGTATCCCGATGTTTTAATTGTACAATAATGGACACATTGCCAAAATACATAAATTCCTTCGAATTCGAGTGCAACAGTAAACATTTTTATGCATATAGTTCGATAATGAACGAGCTCCGCCCACGTGCAACCTAAGAGGCCGCTGCCCTTTATCATTAATCAGCATTGCAAACAGTTTCATCAGGTCTTATTAGTTTCTCGGCCGTTATCCGTGGCTCCTTAACAGCGTAACTTATGGCGTCCGACAGGCCGATTAGAATCTCCCTGGCTGCAATTTCTCGCATTTGTCGCGAATGTTCCAACTGCCAATCGGCATGCCGGACACCGATTGGCAGAGTAGCTCCGTTTTAACCCGCGCTAAACAATTTCCGCCATCGTTCGTGCTTATCGGCTGATTTCTGCGCTCTAGAATTCCGTCTCCATTTTCAGTCTGCTAGCTGAAGAAATGCGAGACGAAGAGGTAAGTGAGACTCGTCGAAATTGTTAAAAGAACCAATTAATTTTTCTGTAATTAGGAAATGTTTATCTTCTCAGAACAGAACCACTTTTATCATGCTAAACTTGGGTATGCTCTGTCTCTGTCTATGCTCTATACCGACAAAAGTGGTGGCAGGAAAGATCCTCTCTGCTCAAACTATCCGCATGACACAATTAAAGCTTACCAAACTTGCCAAACACTGTCAAGATCCCAACAAGATAAGATACGCTGGTAACAGTCGAAACCTCTTCGAAAACAAGTTTTGCAAGTCAATTATTTGAAGTTCTAGTTAGTTTGCACGGTGCGGAATAACAACAGCCGAACGCGTCATCGAATTCAATCTCATGAAATTCAAATCGAAACGTTGCGAGGCGATTGGTGTTTGAGAAAATCGAAGTTCGGTAGATCAATCGAACATAGAAAGCAGACACTGTGTATACGCGCATAGTAGTTGGCCTATCATTCCATTGACAAAACGAGTTTCCGCGGCCGCGTGCTGACGCAAGCGAGTGTTTACGATCGACACGTGCTCCGCGGACTGAAGAGCTGAGAATCTCAGTAACGCTGCGAGCGTTTCGCGATTCGCTCGTCCTCGCATTCCACGCTGTTCGGGCACAACGTCGAAAAGAAAACGCGACACCTTGTCCCCGATCAGCTGGGGGTCAATGGGAGACAATTATCACTGATAAGTGATTCGGGATAGTGATCGCGAATACCTCTGTGACCCAATTTAGACCTGTCTACGACGAGAAGAGAATCGAAACGAGTTCTGCAACAAGGACACTTTTTGAGGGTTCCAAAACATGATGTTCTTTCTAAATGGGCGTCTATCCATCGAAGTGGCGTGGTTAAAAGGATTCTTCAAGACACATAGCTTACTGAAAAATCATCTAATGTCATCAGGATTCCTCCGTGAACTTCTCTTCAGCTTAGTGACCTAGTACTCCATTTGTCAAAGAAAAGGATCTACCTAAAAGTACTAAAAAATCTTCACGAAACCAACCTTTACATCCGAGCTTAACTTTCAAGGATTGTTCACGATTTTCTTTGAAAATGGGCAATGTAGTCTATTGCTCAACAGTGGTTTGGTTAAAAGGATTCTTCAAGATATACAGCTTACTGAAAAAGATTCCAAAGTCGTCAGGATTCCATCGAGAGCTTCTCCGAAGCTTCTCCGAAGAAGATCTACCTCAAGGACTGCAAAATCTTCAAGAAATCTGTTGTCTTGTAAGCTTAGAGTCCCATTCGTCGAAGAGTCTTCTCCAAGGATCTTCAAGTATTTGAAGAGAATTCTTCACGATTCTCTTTCCGACGGACTAATTAAAAGGATTCTAAGAGCTAAGAAATCCTTTCGAGATTTTAGTGGCATAGTGTTTCACTCATTAAGGAAGATCTGTGTAAAAGTGAACTATGAACTCTTTGCTCCAGGATCTTCTTGCGAACTTGACAAGCTGGTGCTCCCGAAGCATCTCGGAGAAGTGCGTTGCAACCGAGTGATCACTGTGATTAGTGTTGCGATCCTGATAGAAGCGAGTCGCATCCAAGGTGAAGGAACTTCGTGTGTCGGTCGTGTTTGCGTTTGCGTGCGTATGTGTGTGTGTCTGATTGGTCTGGATCCGGCCGGTCGTTTAGCACCTGATATTCGCGCGGCACGTGAATTCCTCGCGCGTTAATTGGCGGCACGGCTCGCGATCGGCACTGCCATAAGCTCTCGCTATCGCGGACAAAAGGCGGCGAAACGCTGGCGACAGTGATGTAACGGTGGAAAATAAAGCGGTGACTCGCGTGGATATTGGTACCGTGTGCTGGCGCACGCGTAAACACGTGCTAACGGACGCTGCGGTGTCCGGCGGCGGACTTTCCGTGAATTTCATTGGCAGTTTTTCGAAAACCTCGATCCGACCGCCAGCTCACGATCCGCCGATCGATCGCGGATCGATCCGCACCGGTTTCCGCCGCGAAATTTCAGATGCGACCCGATCTTCGATGAAGAACGACCGACCGAGTTTCAGCGACAGAGATTCTGCCACCGCGGAAAGGCAAGTAGTTGTCCCGGATCGATGTTTAAAAAAAAAACATTCCTGCCGAGCACGTCAGAGTCTATTTGCGGCGCAGCAACCTCTTGACACTCATTAGCGTTTTCGAGTTGCCGCCGCGGACGAGTCAGCCTTATCAAGCGTGTGGATCGCGAGCAGCAGCGTGTCCTCAACCGTTTGAACTGTTCGATCGTTCTTTCATGTCGTGTGAACGGCCTGGAGACGGTTAATCGCGGGTTCAAACTCCGCCCGATTGCCAGACCAACGAGAATCTCGGAGCTCTTTGGAAGCCTTTTCGTGCCAGATGAATTTTGGCCTTGAGGATCTTTTTTTGTGTGGCTCGACTGGTCGTCGATCTTTGTGGAAATTTTGGTCTTGGTTCTTTGTGCTAGGGATGAGATAGGGGTGTTACTGATTTTTGTTGGTATACAGTCTTTTCTGGATTTTTATATTCAATCATGGAAGAGGATCATTTATAAAATAGGGCTCTACAATCTACATGGTCTGGTTTCAAACTGAACTGAACATTAGCATTCGTAGACTGCGGATTTCATTTAAAATCATTTAAGGGCTAAATGAGGAAAGAGAACGAATATATTTGTTTGAACCATTTTCCCTCGCTTTGCACGTCACTCTAAAAAACCCAACGACCATAAGCGAACGAAAGAGACAGAGGCTGCTCGGGAAGGATGTTCAATTTTCCTGAAACGTGAAAAGCGAGAAAAATGGGAGAGAAAAGACGGAACGGATTCGAACAGGATTCTTCTTCGAAGGAGGAACACAGTGTTCCGAACGGAGAAAAATCGTCCACCGGGTGAACGAACTGCGAGTCCGTTGAAACCTCGGACTTAGCCTCGATCATCGAGCCCGTCCGCGGGATGTTGCACGACGAAACTTTATATTCGCGAGCCTGAGACGGTAATCCATATTACCGGGGCATTACTGTCAACTCGTCTACCGTTCGTTCTAGGGCTTCTTCAGTTTCCTGCGGTTTATTTCAACCGAGACTTCCCGCGCGCCAGTTCCCGCGCGCTCGTCCACCCACGCGCCCGGAAAAATCGAGATGCGATCTTCCGCGCGAATGATCCTTCCCGTAACAGTCCTCTGAACGAAAAAGGATTCGTTGTGGGACCAATCTTAACGGTGATACGATACTTATTTGTACAGCAGATTGTGATCATCTCTTTTTTAGAATTTCATTGTAAACATTTTTTTTGGCATTGAGCATTTTTCTGAAAATTTGATACATGCCAATTTTCTTTGGGCCATTGTGCAAAATGGGACTATCTCAAAGTCGACTATCACAATCAATAAAAATTGTGGAACATCCGAATGGATTCATTCTTGATATTATTATAGAATTTGTGCTAAAACGCTTTTAAAGTGTAAGATAAACTTCGAAAACTATCGAGTTCGTGCCAATTAAGCAAACCGAGTGCTTCGCAGAAGCGACTGAACTTTCGATCGGACCCGGCCGCGGCTGAAATACCAACGCGATAATAAACGGCAACTTTCTCGAAGCAGGTTTCGGCGTTACGATGACGAACAGAAGAGCCAATTGTAAGGCGAAAATTCAGAAAGCCAGCCGACGCGTCCGCGTGCTTGATCGCTATTCCTGCTTCAGCTAAAGAGACATCGAGGACTTCCGGTTCAGCTATGGGGAACGGGCCTTCGTGCTGTCCGCATCGTAAAAAGGTGAGTTCTTTCTCTTATTTCTTCCTCACTTCATTTCTTCTTTTTTTGCCAGCGAAGTTTCACACTAGGGAAGATATATTGGCAATCGATGCTGCTAATATTGATTACCTTGCTTTCAAGTATGCGGTCTATAGCGAACGATGCAAGGCTTTATAAATCTCACTTCTGTCGGTAATAGTAGCTTGGTTTCGGAGTGCGAGATTGCTCTGCTAAGTGGCGCCACTTGCATTGTGCGTGGGATGTACCATTCTTATTATTCTCTGTTATTATTTTTGTGCACTAAAAAAGTTAAGTCTGAAATGTTCCGAGATTTTCAAGTGGAATATCCACATTTATTTAATGAATACAGTGGAACACTGTATTTGAATTTATTTCACGATTTGTGAAATTGCACATAGTTTAAAAAAATCAAAAACCGGTCATTTTCGAGCGCTCCCCGGTGGAGGGGGTCGGCGAACTGACTAAGATCGTACAGCTCCGTCCGGCTTGAATGAAGACGTTACTGTAATTTCAATAGCTATGACAACAAAAATTTGGAACCTGTCATTTTGAACGGTAGTCTGGTGGATTTCAAAACGTTAAAATGTTGAAATCGAGAAAGCCAGAAACATTTTAGCTCGGAAACGTTTCTGCAACTCGGTGCGAAAGCATCGAATTCTCGATTCCAGGGATGCATCTTCTCCGGAGTGCTGTTTCCGGTGCATCTCGTGTTACAAACATGCCCGGTACCGTTCGGACAAGCGGGCCTCTTCAGCTGCTTGCGAACCCCGAGGAAACGAGAGGAAGAATTCATTTTCCAATTGGTCGTTCGATTCGCGAATCGACTCGAGAGGTCAATGAACTATTTGAAACTGTTGCGAACGAAACTTAACGGATTCCAGGCTCGGCTACGCTTACGGATCGTAATCCTTTTTTTCAGACGTATATGAGCCGCGGGATTGGTTTCAGAAAATAACTCGGAGCTATTCTCGACTCGAAGGCCGCGTGCCCGTTCCGCATCGCACAATTGCACAATTGCGAATCTGTCTATCTCGACGTCGTCGTCTATCGGTTAGGGTAGTCTCTCGCCCCTGGCTTCGCTTTTCCCATGGATCAGAGTAGCTGAGGGGAGGAAACGCGAATTCAGGGGAAAAAAGTTACCCTCTCTCCGCCAGTGACGGATTTGTCACGTGCAGCGCGGTAGAGTAGGGAGACAAGTCTTAATCTGGCGACTCTCATGGATGCCGAGAGATTTCCCGTGGCCGAGTCTCTTAGAATGCTTTTTTTCTTTTTTGCCGCGGCCGACGTCGTTAGATCTAACGACGCCGATACTCCGACGCTTGTGCAACCGATCGGTAACAGGTTTCGCCGGCAGATTCCTCTGTCAGCCTGTTTATTAAAAATAAGGAAAGGGTATGCACGTACAAATCACCGGGGCCCGTATATGGCGGGAGCGAACGCCATCGTTGTCGTAAATAATCGTAGACGATCGCCGATTCTATCGCGAGCCGCTGCCTCGACGTTTTTATTTGTTGCTCGGGCATGTCGAGCGTTTATCGCGCTACGAGATTTCGAAAAATCGGTACAGATCGAGATGAGCCGGAACTATTTATTACTATTTGATGAGTCTCTTATACTATACAATTTTATATAACACAATATAACATGATACGAAAAAAGTTACTCGAAATGATCGTTTAAAATATCTTTTTTGGCAGAGAAAAATAACTTTTCAGGAAGAACGAAATATCGAAAATCGAAAAGGATAAAGTTCCAGTTCCGATAGCGCGACGAAGTGTGGCCGTCCACGACCATAACTTTCCAACAACACTTGATACACGGTAATTACCGTTGTCATCCTTAATTGGGTTACGCGGCAACTACCGCGCGGTGGTTTTTCATGTTGGTCGGCCCTTTTCATCTGGCCTCGTGTTACCGCGGCTAACGAACTTGTGCACCGCTCGAAAATGATCGCCGTAATTTGCAAACTGCCCACAGGTACAGAAATTATCATTATGTCCGCCGTCTCGAGCGGAAGTTACGAGTTTGGCCTCGTTCTTTTATTATCTCACCCGCCCGTAATTATCCGAACAGCTGGGATTTCGTCTTTTAACCGAAGAAACGCTCCGAGAGCGAAAATTTGAGAAACACTGTCTATTATAGCTGCTGCAAAAGTATGCTTGTTTGATCCTCGGCCAATTTTTGCGGTGTCTTCGAAAGTCGGTTAGAAACGAAACGCAAGAATACTGAGCACAGATAAGAATCTGCTCAGAATTGCCACGGGCAGGTTCTCCGTCGGAGATACTGATAACTGAACGCAGAATGCAGTCGACTTAGAAAGTTTTCTCGACAATGACGCGCGTCTCCGCGATTTACGATCCTCTCCGTGTCGTTAAAACATCGGCCCGTCGAAGACAGAACGTTCCCGCGGACGTAGTAAAGCGGAATTTACTGCACCTGTTAAGTTTTTGTAGAATCCGATGCAAGAATCCGAAACATAAATTGATCGATTCTCCTCGGTACTCCCACGGATTTAAATCCCCGATCATAAAAGCCACGGGTCAGCGATTAAACCATCCCCGGTGAAGTTAAACACGAAACGCGTAATATTTTCATTGAAATTTTTGGCAAATGTACTGAACGTGACCTTGAGACGCCTAGGTCCTCCGCTAATTATCCTAATTAATCGTATCGTCGCCGGGGGAGATCGTTGGAATAATAAAAGCAAACACCTGTACGTGCAAATTGCTGAATCGTGTAGGTCATGGCCGAATAAATGGCCCCTGTCTTCGTCGAACAGCTGATTCAATTAATTAGAAGCTCTTCCAGGGAAAACAATCGCTCCCTGAATGTCAAGGTCGCCATTTCATTTCCACTGCCGTTCGAAAGTTTTTATCGAAGCGTTTTCACCAATTGCGACAATGCTCGAAGCATTATCGCGTGACTCGTCTAATGTCAAGGCTGGTCCCTTTGCTCGCGCGTTGCTGAATGGACGCGTGCGTGGATGCGACTGTATAATGAATGACTATTAATAATCAATGGACACCTGACGTTTATTTTGCAGTATAACCTAGCGATCGGGTTGAACAAAATTCGCTCGAAGTGTGCCAATTTTCTGTGTTTCAAGAATGAATTAATCGGAGGGCAAAAAGATGTTTAAAAAATTCTCCTTGGACTTGCTCGTTTAATCGAAGCCTGCGCTCGATTTTCGAGCGATCAGCCGAGCCATCAGCCATAAGTCATCATCAGGGAAGCAGATCGCAATCTTCGCTCGACGAGCGCTCTCTCGACGAAAGAATTAATTGGTCCGTGTTCGCGGAACGATAGCATCCGCGATAACGGCTAGAACTTTGTAACGTTATTATTTACTACTTAATCACGAGCAGCTGGGAATGAACGCATGCTCGCCTGGCCGATGTAACCGGTCGATTAAAGATCGTCTCTATGCGCGGAAAAATTGTTTATTATCGGTGACCGGTAGCCTTCATTGGCATCGGCTCCAATGCGAACGTGTTACCGCGGGAATAGAGGAGCGTTGTCGAGAAACCTTGCTCAACCTTCTTTCGCGATGGCATTGATGAGGACATAGAGTGAAAGAGGAAACCGATTACGATCGCACGGGATATGCTCGCGTCGAGATTAGACGATAACGATCGCCACGAAAAATAGGATTAAGAGCAGAGGAACGTCGTGGGGAAGATCGAGCACCAATTACGATGTAATAAATACGCAGCCGACGGTATCGATAGGCCATTATCCTTAATTATCGGCGTGATTAATGGGAACGTCAATTTTGACAACGGTCCCGAGCTTGCGGCCGCCATCTCTACAGCAATTTTTCATGAATCATGCAATATGATAATTACGCGTCTCCCGATCGACCATCGCTACCACTGGTGTCCCACTTTGTGAAGTAGACCCGCCGATTAGCCAACTATGGGGCCTGAATGATCAGGCGGCACAAAAGACTGCAGAAACGGGCACAGATTTTTCTCCGACCGGAACACACGCTACGTGACAATGATGAATAGACTGCGGAATTTATGTATTTATGACGAACATGTATAGGTGAAATTTCAAGCCGTGAAAATGCTAAAACGTTCATCGATGTATTATTAACCGTGCGCGTCAGTTTAAATGATGCGAGTAGCATGACATTCCAAGAATATATAAGGCAATGTTCTTATCTTTCGTGTTCAAAGAAGACATGCAAAACAAATTCAACGATTGGCAAACTAATTGCTGATAAAATCTAAGTAAACGTTGCTTCTATAAAGAGATTCCCCCACTTTACCTTCCGTCACGGGACTAATCCGATACTGGCAGAGAGAGGGCAACTGTTTCCCCTGAATTCGAGTGAATTCCCCTGATCTGACAATTGTGAGCGAGTCGGATCGAGATCGGTAACGGTGATAGAGCGATTCCGTTGGGACCACATCGCCCGATCAGCATGTGGCGATCGCGTTTGAGATAATCGCGTGATTTACAGCGCGAGTTTCGGCGAGCAACGCGCGTTTGTTGTCGGGGAGCGTTGTCGCGAGGTAGCTTAGAGTGTCGGTGTCGCGATCTCGCCGCTCGATCGCGATCCAGGCACCTGGAATCGTGATTAACGAGACCGTGGCGTCGCGATAACCCTCTCTGTCGATCACGATCTTCCGTGCACAAGCTCGCTACAATGTTACATGAGGCAACATCCCCCGAAACGCGGTGAGGTGTTAATTAACGGCGATCGCGGCCGCTCGTTGTCGCGCGGTAAGTTATCTTGTATCTTCGTGGAAACACGCAGGACTGTCTCTCGTTCGAAACGGTTCAATCGCGTGGACACGCTCACCGTGATTCTTAACGATCGCGCGACGAGTTTTTATTCGCTGCCGACAGTCGCCGTGAGATTGATTAATATTGAAACGGACGTCGTTAGACGGAGGACTTGCCACGTTATTCGCTAATTAACGCAGAATTACTCCGCGAGGACGAATGCGCATTCGCGACGCTTCTTTTTCTAGTCAGGCTTATTTACATTTATATTACACGAGCATTAATGCTATTTTGTTGACGCGACGGGCTATCTTCACCGGACTTTGGAATGGCGAATGTGATCGACGAGGTATAAAATGTTGTGCTTTTGTTGAACCTTTGTGGAAATCCAAGCTGTGTTATCGCGTTGTAAATAGAAGCACTTAGGTTGACAGAAAAATTCGCGAGCATGTCGAAAGATCGATAAATCTCGCGGTAATGTACGAACCGAGATTTTTCGAAATTCTTTTCCGATGCAATGGAATAATGCAATAACTGTCAGCCGTTAAAAAATAGAGAAGACAGTTCCCTGGAACGCGGCTCGATCGACATTTTCTCGGCAGGCCGGCAACATCAACGGGTAGAGGCGGTTTAGGTCAAGGCGTTCGTCGAGCCGCATTGTTCTTCACCGTGCGCGGCGAAAGTGCGCATACAATTATCGTTTATTTATCGCGGCGATGCGTGCGCGATCGTTTCCCGCTAATGGAATCGTCGGAATTCGCAGGACTTGATCGAGCGAGAGAGCCCGGTCGACAGGTCTGCGGTCCGATAAAACGTATTAAAATGGGGCCCCGATGATTTTTTTCGTCGAGGTCGATGCACGTTACTCGATGCACGGAATGCCTGTCTCGCGAATGCCTCGCGCCAAACGCAGCGGAGAATTTTAAGTCGAACGACTTCCTTACTACCTGGAGCCGATGGCCCCTTGGCTGCAGAAAGAAACTTCGTAACAATCGCTATCTTAATGTTTGCGGTAGGCGGTCGTAAACCCTAGGTTTACGAGTCGGGATGCTCTTTGGGTTCACCGGAGTCTGGTGCGAGTATCGGTAGAGATCACCCCGTGCGGCAGTGCTCTGGCTCTGTGGAAGTCGCGGGCTACGAAGCCACGCCCACCGGAGAGACTTTACACAGACAAATCAATCTACTCTCTTATTTAACATTTTCTTTGTTATTCTCAAAAAATTATGCAGGGGTACTGGACACACATTTTCTTGAAGAGCATTGTTCCGGGTCCATTGAAGTTAAGAACAACAAAGCCAAGCCTCTACGGAGCATTCTATATACAGAGAGTAAGATAAACACCGAATTAGATTGGAAACAGAAATTTGGGAACAGGTCTGGAACTGATACTTGGTCCATAATCTTAAAGTTCTTTACCGGAATTTGTGAGAACCACATTTTCGAAACATTCTACATCCTCCAACTATAATCAGAACTTAAAATACGTAGCCTAATGCGCAGCTGCCTTTTTATTTTCTTCAGCGCGTTCACGGAGCAACAATCTCGCAATAACAATAAGTGAGGTCTACTCCGAAACGATAGAAATTCTTCGATGATAAGCTCGCATTCTCGAAGATCGAGGGAGGATTCTGAAGATGGAATGATTCATCCGAAAAGTATCATGGCGGTACGCGACCGCGAAAATTCGAAACCGGTTCGAGGGCGGTACGGATCGGGTAGAATGACATTGAATGTTGCGTATGTTTGATCCGAGACACGCAACAAATCACGGCGGATGATTGAATCGATTATACCGGGAATAGGTGCAGGAAGGAGACGGCAGCGTAACAAGACAAGCGATATAAATCGCGGGTCGGCGGACACGCTGCCGCCGGGCTGCATGCACAAATCAAACGGAGAGATCTAATTTGTTAGGAAAATAGGGGCACGCGGGTACACGGCATGGGAACGCGGCGAATAGAGGTTTTGATCGGCTCAATCGGTATTACGCTGCGAGACAGCAACCGTGCCGGTCGGACAATCGATTTGTATCGAACACTCCCCCGCCACGCCGATGGAAATCATTCTTTGCGTAACCAACGGAGGCTTTATCAGTTTGCTTCTGGATTTTTCTGATTTTATTAGAACAGCCATGTTGGATATACATCAGGAATCTTGATGGAGACAAGAAGTAGATGATTAATCTTTCTTTAGGCCTTGTTTGACAATGGAAAAAATAGTTTTAGCAGCCTAGAAAATTGTTCCCCGTAAGAGTCAAATGGCCTTGTTTAACGATGAAGAAATTTTCAAGATGGGCCTTATTTAACCATGGATGAAATTGTGAATTGTTGTCCTGAAGATTATGCTCTGAGAAATTTAATTTTGAGCCCGAACGCGCACCGATCTAGTTAATCATTCGACAACAAATGCGAGCCCTACCAGAATGGGCTTACACGTGGATGCACCACGACGAGATGCATTCAAGGGCTCGCTGAGTAGATAAGTGCCGCCGGTGGTAAACTCGTGCATCGAGCCACGGTTTATTACAGTGTTTAGAGACCACACGCGTCGCACGACCGTCTCGCAAATCGCCTGGCCTAATGCGAGAATAATTTCTCTCGAGGACGCAACGGGATCCACGATCGTCGTATCATTACGCATAAACAGGCTCGCTAATCGGTCGCTAAAACGAATGATCGATCGTGGCGTTGCCAACAGTTTCGAAGAAACGCGCGCAACATTCTTAAATTATGAATTGATATTCCTCGAACGGTTTTGCAACGCGATTATTCTAAGCCGGTAACGTGTCTATTAACATAATACACACTGTTGCAACTTCGATCGAAGTTTGCTCGAGTCGATTTAACTCTCCGTTGCGTAATAATTGCGTGTGTTGCAGACCGTGTTGCGGAGAAACGCGGAAAGTTTATACTACGTTTCCAGTTGTGCGTGTGATCCTGAAATTAATGCGTTTTTCAAAGGAAGAATTTTTCGTTTACCGATGGTCATAAATCTTGTATAAGCACACGAAATATTTATACGATCCTCGATTTCTTAAATGGAGAGGTTCCGTGACCTTGGATAACCTTGAAAGACATATGTTAGGTTAATAAGTTCGTGATTCTCATTAATTTTTCAACACTCTTTGGAAGCGAATAAATTTTTTTTAAATTGCACGAGTTCGATAAAGCATATTTTACTCAGCGCATTGTTCTGATTCGAATGTTTCCCTCCAATTGGAACCAACATGGCCACCGCTGGACGAACAGCCACGCGTGCCGTTAGGAAAAATACAGCATGGAGCGTTGGCATTTCCTGTACACTCCTTGGTGTATGCTAATTTTCCAAATACACGCGGCGCCGCTCCATGTTCTCAGCGCGTGTATTATATGGTCGCGTGGGCGTCTACGAGTACAACGTCGATCACTGTTCGGCGAAAATGAAGCCATTCGCGTGCCGGTTACCATCGTAAAACCTAGCGGCATCTCTAACGCATATTAATTCGCCCAAAGACTAGTTAACGACCATCCACATGCATGCAATTCTAATTCAGTATAAATCAACGCGAAATACGATAATGGAATAGCTAACAACATTACAATCGTCTTAGCAATTTGTATTTTTCCACGGTGCGGCCATAACGGTCCCCGAAGGAGGGGTTAGGTTAGGGTAAGGAGGGGTACAGCTTGTTCAAGCTATAATCGCGATTTTTAAGACCAATTCTAGTTAACAACTGTTCCCAATCATATATTTAGAATCGTTATATTACAAAATGCTATTGGAGAATATTGTTTCCTACCGTGATCGGTGTTGATCCCAGAATTTCAGCTAAACCCCCGCGAAATGACAGCGTTTCTGTCCACTGTTTCAAACCGGCGGGGCGAGATGGCGCCACCACAGATTCGTCCGTTGAAAACAAGACGCAAGGTCATCGCTCGCGCGTCCCACGATATCAAAGGTAATTTGAATCTCGATAGAAACTCAATCTGAATAGCTGCTCCTCCTCTCGTGAAGATTCTTTGTCCGACGCGTGAGTGTGTCTTCAGTGCGACTTTTGCACGCCATCGCTATACACCATTCACTGATTTACTCTTGAACACACAGAAATGAATTATTCGAAATATATATCTGGTGTGAAATGGACGTGCGCAGAAAAAGTGAATTCTTTTCGTTTCCGCTCAGCTAGAGCTGCGTTTTGAACCGGTCTGCGCAGGCGCAGCGCTTTTCTCGAGCCACTCGCATATCGAGTGTCTCGCCAGTTATCACGGTACATGTACAAGAAGTGCCTGTGGTAATTATTTCTTACCATTCTCCATTTGTGAAAACTCGCGTCGCTGGTGGTGGTGGAATACATTGGGAACGCGACGCAGTTTGTCATCGTTCGATGCTGCTTGAGCAGCTGTTCAGACGCGTTCCTACAGCTTCGATTGTTTCTTTTTTCGTTCGGTTCTCCGGTACGCAGTGTTTTGAAAACATCCGCTTCTGCGACGAGGAACGCACGTGGGTGAATTGCAGTGAACGTCTCGAGCCGACCAGTGACCTTTCACGAGTGATGTAACTTCTCCGCGGTGAAAGAGACTCGATCGCTCATAATCTGTAACGCGCGTGCGCGCATGCGCCCTGCAGTTCCCGGCGGGACTGCTTTTCGAAACGCGTCCTAAGTTCGATTCTGCTCTCGATCGACGCGGAAGTTGAGTGTCGTTATCTAATAAAAATAATAAAGTCTCGAGTGTCTTAAAAATAGCAGAATTTCATGAAAAGCGTCTCGGTTTACCGCGTATTCGGTGATGAGTTGAGCAACAGGAACCGGGAAAGTGAGGTTAAGTGACAAAATGCAGACTACGCTGCCGCAACGGGGCACCAAGCAGCTTCGTCGGAACGTCAACCACGATGCCTCCCTGAATTACAGAAATCGATTGGTATGTTAATTACCAAGTTAACGTTTGTCTATTTATGCATGCCTTTCATGCCGCGAAGGATATTTCTCCCGAAGAAAATTGATTTTCTTGGGAATCCTGAACGCGTCTTTAAGCCTCGGATCAATTAGCTTTGTTCGTGTCGTTTATGAAAGTCCGACGTGCTAATCCGACGCGTGGCGGTGATTGATAATCGCTGAAGTCTAGTTAGGTTATGATCAATGCGGTAGGAATCATTGTATGTCCATACGGTACTTCAATTATGAATGACAGTAAGTAAGCATTGGTGTTCGGACGTCCTCGTGGATTAAGCGAGTGTTTCTATGTGGAACAAGTTATTATTTGTTTCTTTATACTTCGGAGGACTCGGTTATGTTGACCGCCAATTTCTGGTGCTGTTATAAACTTATTGTTCTGACGTTAATATTTTCGTTACTGAAGGAATCGAGCAAGCCCGACAGGAAAACGCGGGTTCGGCGATCGAGCGCGAATTGAAACCGGTTCCATTCTTGCGAGAACTTAAATCCAGTTTCCTTTCACCTTCGCGCGAGAATAGTCGGTGTCGTTCGAATCGACAGTGATCGAAATGCTCTAGGCGTGCAAAACAAAATGTCCGACCACCCGGGATTACAAACATTTGGTTATCCCTTGCAGAAATTCTGCAGCACTTCTATCCCCGATTCGAGTTCGTGCGTAATTAGCAAGCTGATGATGTTACAAACATCTGGACGTATCAATTGTCCCTTGTAGACCTCGGACAAACATTCTTATCTCGTCCACGTTTCCACACCGTAATCTCAGCCGATTTGTTTGTATCCGGTCTCACAATGCATCGAGATCGTCGCGCGGATAATGTCCCGACTCGATATCGAATTACGCTTACTGCTGCCACCAGTGATTTCAACGCTTGGTAGACAAGGGAATTCGCTTGAAGATCATTTGGGATGACGTTTCTTTGTCGATCGCGAATTCTTTTTCCGACACGTTTGTGGATCGTGTTAGCCTCATCTCCTTTTTTTTTAGCTTACTAAAACACAATATCCTCAAATTTTAGTTGGAAAGGAATTTTAGCTGGATCGAAGGGTGTAGCACGCAGTGACCTTGAGCTGCCCTTGAGACGCTACCTACTATGCCTTCGAGATCCGTATGACTCCAACGCATTCGAGTTTTTCAACCGTTAGAATATCGCCATCCGAAGGCGGCCTGGTACACTTCAAGGTCACTTATGTTTTTTCTAGGAAGCACTCAGCATACATTATATTGCCGATCTAGGTTAAGCACATGGTGCGCCATCGATAACGGTTAGATCATAGGTTGCCTTTGTTAGAACCCGAGTGTCTGGCAAGTGTTTTGTTATTGGAGGATCGATTATGTAGAAATCTCGGTTCGTGAGTCACATCCTAGCCGGCATGTTTTGCACATCGAAAGCGATTTAATCTGGTAAATTGATCCTTCTAACACCTCGAGCAAATTAAAGTTGTCCGAACACACCTTAAAAATGTTAATCTGCTCTAAGAAAAAAAAGGAACGATTTTGTTTTCTTATTTTTGAACAACCAAGAGTGCGAGCAAACCACCAGCGCTCAAAAATAGATCGTCGATCCCTTAGGGAATGTAGATGATTCTCTAATGACCGAAAGTGTATCGATCCGGTCCAAATCGATCATCCATGGTGTTCAGCAAGTGGAGAACGTCCGGCAATGATCGGGCGAGTCGTCGAGTGGCGCGACGCGTGCTTGTCTCGACGTAATTGCGTCTCGATGCGAAATCCGTCGGCATTATGCAAATCGAATTAGCCAACAGCTCCGCGTATCATTAAAATGATCGACTTCGCGCGAGTTTTTCAACGTTGCGACGACGTGGCTCGCCCACGCACGGGAAACACGGCCCTGACCTAACGACGCGACGTAGAAAATCGGTTCTAGAATGCATTCTCGATAACATGATGCCTTCCTTCATGCATCTCGAACCATCCGAACTGAACACTTCCGAATAATCTATTCAGCCTGACTGTAAAAATCGGGAGCAACGAAGCCACGCCCACACATACGATTCTCTTGTCTTTTCTTTTTCATCATCCGAACCCAACAGAATTCACCTCAAGACCGAACGCTTGAAAAATGCATCGAGCGTCTCCCAGCGTTGCGCTCTTTGCAAAAGGAAACAAAGATGCGCTGAAAAGGCGTTTCTACAGGGCCAAGAAAGACGATTTCCGCCGTGACAAAAGCGCCTTACGGTTGCGGCGAAGCGCCGCAGATTTTTCACGGTGCATTGTTGAGCAACAGTCTCTATTGCAGTCGCGACGATGCACTTTGAATACGAGGCACACGTGCACCAGGACGAATCAGCCGGGAACAATCTCGCCGACGATGTCGCTGTCGTGACGATCTAATCGCTCGATGGAAACGCTCGAAAATCATATCGTCGCACAGTGGGGTATTTGATCAATCTAGCTGGCTAAAATTATTTCTTTTATATATAATATAATATAATGTAACCTAACGTAACGTAACCAAACGTAACGGAACGTAACGTAACGTAACCTAATGTATACATATATGTATATTGTATAATATATATTATATATATTATAATAACTAATAATACAACTAATATTAATATAATACAATCGCCCACGCGTTCCACAGCCTTGGCCGACTGGCGGTGTAGCCGGACTGTTTTTATTTTTCCGAGTGCAACGGCGGCGGCGCACGTCTTCTTTTTCACCTTAAACTATAAAAGATTCGCGCGCGCGGCGACGACGCCACGTTGAATTATTTATGAGGATCGAGGCTGGGCACGGACGCCTCCTCGACAGGGTTATCGCATAATATCCGATCATTAAACGCTAATAATAGTCGCCCGTGTTCACCGACGACACCTCGCGATCGCTGCAGTCCGCATAATTGCACGATGCACCCACATTCCGCCGGGTTTCTCGTCTAACTCTAACCACCCTCCGGGTTTCACGCCGATGCGGTGGAATTCTGATCGTTCCCGGCGGTCCAGCTAGCCTTCTGAATCATGGGAAGAATCAGAATCAGAAGAACAAGAAACAATTTTCCCAAGATGTTGTTACGTACTCAAGAATCTCCTCACTATATTACACATAAAGATCAAGAGCAACGAGGCGACGCCCACTTCGTCGCAGAGTTTCTGCAATTCTTTATTGTGGAATTGTCTGTCCCAAGATGGTGTTATAAACCCAAGATTGTTCCGATAGAACTGCTTAATAAATCTCAACAATGCATATGATTCATTCATTACCTCTATATATATCAAGACCAACGAAGCCACGCCCACACATACGATGCCACTGTGTTTTCACTTTCATCGTGCATAAATCGGGAGCAACAAAGCCACGCCCACGTCGTTCATGGCTTAGCCACCCAAATCAATCTTTACACTTAAGCATCTAATACACGTCCGGTTATCATAAAGAGTTCACGTTACAACCGTGTCAATCTACTTTTCCGGCGATTTATCCAGGATCGATCTACGGGTGGGATCGATCGATCCCGTCGCGGTCTGTAATCCTCTCGCGTTCCAGTCACCGTTAACAAGGTTGAGATCGGCAATTTAGCAACGCGGCTAGATCACGCGTAATCCATAGAGAAGGTCGTAGGTTGCGGACCTCGGTATAATCGGCTTTCTTTCAATCGGGCACGGCCATCAATGAAAGGCCTAAGCCGCTTACGATTAATGCCGCGGCGATACCGTGCTCGCAATAAATTTCGATACGATCGGTACAAAGTGCGCCACGAGTCGGTTCATTGTCCACTGATATGCACTGATCACCGACGCGACGGTATGCGAGATCTAGCCGACACGCTGCACCGCTGCGAGAATATCAATGCACGATCGCAATTAGATCCTGGCTTGTGTCGAACGCTGATACTTGCCACCCCCGTTTCGAAACAAAGACCACGGGTTGTAGATGTTCCACATTGCCTTCGCTGCGTGGACGACTCTCATCGAAGCGTGCTGGTTCAGTGTCTTTGGTTCTTCGGGATCTTTTTTAATTCTTCTGGATTTTTCTAGACTCGGCTTGATTTCTTACGATTTCCTTCACTGTGATATTGTGCAATGGCTTTTCAGTTCGAGTAGAATCGCAGAAAAGTCATCAAAGGCGCGCCGCCATCACTCAAACACAGACGCAATAGCGTCCGCCCCACTGATAAGAAGAAACGGATGAACATTGTCAACAGTTCCTTCGAAAGCATTATCGACGACATTTCTACCAGTCCGTTCCCTTTGATCTAATTTCGAAATTGCTCCTCTAGCACCATCAAACATGTCTCTGTATCACCTCGATAACAATTTGAAAATTTTCAAACCTGACACCCAGCTACGGTGAAAAATATTTCACCAATTTCTCCTATCACGAATCTCTCCTCAAAGACCTCAAAGACTCTCCTCAAAATTAACATAAACGTCCGCAGCACGTGAAAGATTTACGCTCGGGACCTGTCTCCTTGGTAAATGTTCATTAATTTGAGCATCGAATTTGCGACACGATCGAATACCGCAAGAACGATTTATGAGTCGCTGTACGACACAGAATCTCTGTATAGATCATCGAGATCGCGCGACAGCTCGGATAATATTTCTTCGACAGTGAAGAAACCTGGACAAATGGATTCCGATTTTTACCGGGGAAGAGTTTCCACATTAATCGAAGCCGATTACGTATCTTTCCTTCGTTCCACGAATCCGAACGCCTAATGCATCTATATCATTCCCGGATTCCGTGTCGCAATCAAACATTTTTATCGTCGAACGGACCAAGATTGTTCGTTTAGAAAATCATTAGCTGCATTAGCAATGCAAATCGCGGCGGCGTTCGTCAAGAAATCAATTGGAAAGCGATTGAACATCTGCTCGCCGGGATATGGGATCGACGGATCGTTCAATAAACGTCTCCTGGCGATAAGGATCGAAGAACCGCGACAATCGCGATGGTACAACCCCGAAGGCTCGCAAAGATCATTTTCGACGGTGAATAACACCAACACGGAAATACGTTTTCTCTTTTAATAATTTTACAAAGCCACGCCTACTCGGGAGACATGTGAAACCCTAGTCGAGAATAATACAGCATCACTCAATTCTTCCATTGTTGCCATAAGTGCATAAAATCCGCAGTCTATGACTCGTTCGAATTAGAAACAGTTTTACAACGATTCAGGAATTCGTGGGGTCGAGATTATCAGTGATTGGAATCGCAGGAAAATCGCGAAGAACGCGGGGATCGATGAGTGTCGACGCCGATCGACAGGAAAATCGCGGATGACGCGAAAAATATTCAAATCGCGGATTGCCGAGCCTAGTTGCAAAAGTCGAGGCCTGGAGGTACTCTATCGTGATCGGCACATACCGTTCGTGGACCGTACGACTTTATTATTCTGACGAACGGACGATCAGAGGACGCGCGTAACGCCGCGGTGGCTACCGGCTACTTCTATGACAGATTACATCATCGCGATCTATCCGATCATGAGCGCGGCCTGATTTATCGGCGGCGAAATAACTCCGTTCTTTTAGCGAGCTCGTGGAGGTGGGGATCGCGTTCGCGGATCTTCCACGGGCTGGTTTCACAATCAGGAAATACCTGGCATTCCGCGGTCCGATCGTATCGCTGTCGGGTACAACGGCGTAGAAACCGCGGGGACACGCGTCCCGTCTCGCCTGCCTGGGCTCTTTTTGTTTAACGCATTGCCTACTGGCGATTGTTACACAACCTTTATGTATGATAAAGCTATATGCCATAGTTAAAGACTTTCCAATGGTTCCAACAAGTCACCCCCGAATCACCATTTTCACCTCTCACTTTTTCATCATCGAGCCAAATAAAAAGGATTCGACTCGAAATCAATAACAGCTTCTATAAAACAGCGAATGTGTACACAAAGTGGCGGAAGGGATCGTTCGTCAGTAATTTCTTTTACGTAATTTACCAACTGCAGGCGTCCAGATGTCCATGAACGTCGAACGGGCGAGTATCTGTTGTTAAATCACCGTGCTCCCATCAACGAGAAATTAAATTTCCTCGATGCTCGACGAAACGGCGAGAGACGCAATGTTTTACGGGACCCGTTAAAAATCGGTTTAGAGCAGCGGCGCGCGGCGTTTTATCGGCCGATAAAATCGCGAAACGAGGCGCCGCGCCACGATCCCACTCTGTCGCGATCGGGACCGGCGTAAAAATTAATCGAGCATCGTTCCGGCCGCTATTAACGCGGCTACAATTTTTCGCCAGACCCGTAAAAAAAGACGCGTGCCCGCGCGTCAAACAACGGAGGGGGAAAAGTTGTGGAAACCCGTTCGAGCGACAGGTTCCGAAGGCAAGAGAAAGGCGGACCGGTATTATTGAAGGTTCCTGGTGGAGTCGATCGTTGAATGAAATTTAAGTGGGTCGCGTATGAATGAAATCGTGCTCCGTTCTCTCATCTCCTCTCCTTCTCTCTTTCTTCGTCGACACGATCGTCGCCTGCAGCTGCGTGGGCGACCGGACGCGATTTAAACGATCGCGCAGATCTTTCGTCGCGATCTCTCGGATTTCCCGTCGCGACGTGACTCCTCTTTTTCTTTCGACACTCCCGACGATAAAAGTCTCGATGTCTTCCTCGAACAAGGAAAATCACGATCCCACCGATGATCGTTCGACGAGATTCGAGTCCGTTTTATTAGCTACCAGGTAATACCCCTGCTGATTGGATTTATTATGTCACCGGGACTATTAGTTGTCGTAGGAAATTTGAAGCGATTATCAGGCTAGTTGCGCCGCGCATAATCGAATAATACTGAGTGGAACTGCTGGAGATTATTAGGTAACGAAACGAATATTCTACTGGCAAGTCATTTTAATGATGCAGCTGTACTGCTCATCTTGTCCCATTATACTCGAACTCTTTTCGTAAATATTTAAAAGGAAAAGTTATTTCAAATCACTTTAGGAATCACCCTTTTCAAGGAAATGCAAGTTTTTGCGACACCCTGTATAGTAGAAAAGGAGGCTCTATACGACTATTAGGATAATCGGATTAGAGCGTGACCGGAAGAATTCGCGAACCGAGTATCTCGCGAGGCAGGTCGACCAGAGTGTTTTATTATTTAGGTTCGCCAACGATAAATCGCTAATCCCAATCCCGTGGTAGTGGCTCGACTCACCGGTCGGGAGATAAGCCGCAGAAATGGCTTAATATCGTGCAACGATGTCTTGTTCTCAAACAACCGGTTGCTGATACTGCAACAATATTCTAGTACGGGCGAGCATGGTTTATCGGCAACACGGCCGACACTGTTCCTCGTCGAGTAACTCGCGAACAGAACGTTTATATCTTCTACATTCGACCACGGGAAATGGAATCTCGTGTTACGATACTCGTCGGCACTTAAGCAGATCCGCGGGGATTGAAATAGTCGATGATAAAAATCTTTTATTTCGTACCGGGAGTCGCTTAGGTATCTCTCGAGTCGAGAGTTTATGCGTTTATGTTGCAGCCGCTGCGAGTTCCTCGGCGCAACGAGAAGTTGCGCACAACCAGATTTTTCTTCCGAGTGGAATTTCAAATAGTAACAGATGAAACCGATTTTTAGTCTGTGTTCTCATAAAAATTCTCATAAAAAATAATGAATGTTGGAATTACTAATAAAACCTGTTAGTCTAATAGACATTAAATGTATGAACGAAGATCGTACTGGCTCCTGACTGGTCGCCAAATTGAAATGAATTTTGGAGAACGTTTCGCTTCATATAAATAAACAAATCTGGAAAGTCCCGGCACTTTAGGTAAATTTATTGTTAAACGACTATGCGAGCCACAGACTGGGCCAACGAGAGAGCATTATACATAGCAGTGTTCGTACGAGCGAGCAACGGGGCTGAAGTTGGCGCGAGTCAAACGCGGATCATTATTCCTCGTTAAGAGAGAGAGAGACTCGGTGCATAAATTACGATTATTGTCCGTTTCTACGAAAATCCGTGGTTCGGTATGCGAACGCGCCGGAAAGTAGGCTGCGGCACCGCGCGCGGCCGCAATAACAGCGCATAAATGTAGATTAGGGGCGAGACCGATCTCTGCGCCGTATCCCGATACAATCGTCTATCATTTTTCGAGCATTCGAACCGGTTTCCGACGCGGCTTTTCCTTCTTTCCGTTTGAGCCTTAATAACGTTGCATATGGAAATAGAATCGGCTCGAGCGGGTTCTGCGAGCCTAATCGCAATTAAAGGCTGAGCTTAGCAAGCGATCAAACTGTCCGGGGATAGTCCTTGCTTGACTGTTCGAAATAATTTTAAATATTTTTTTAGTCTTTCGAATCTTTCGGCGAATCGTACAGAAGATAAATTCGCGATAGAATGACTTTACTGCTTCTGGACTCAGTGCCAAAACCTGTAAAATCGGTGCAACATCACTTGTTCCATGTTTACAGGTACCTGCGCGTGCCCGTGAATCAGACAGAAAGCCAATTTGAATAATTGTTATCGGCCGGAGCACGGCGGTGCGTGGGCGAGGCGAGGATTTATTCGGCGACGATTAAAAATCGAACGATCGATCCGGATTTAAGTGTCTGGCTCAGCTCGCGAAAATGTCGCGACATCGTCACTGGACGCAAAACTGCATGTACTATAGCAAATGAACGAGCGTTATCACGTGACCAATCTGGTACTGGCAGAGAGAGGGGGTAACTGTGTTCCCCTCAATGCGTGCAAGTAGGGCTTTCGCCGACAAATACAGACTCGGATCCAAACATCGGCGCGAGGAAATAGGACAAAAATGTAACCTTGCGGAAGACTAAAGGACTTTTTCCGCTGGTCAGTCGAAAGAACCGGAAGTCCTCGCGACCGGCCCACGTGCGAAAGGTTCGGCGATGCGTGTCGCAACTGAGTCGACGGTCTGCGGAGTCCAAGCTGCCCTTTAAATAGACGGTCCCGCCTTTTCTCGTCGTGGGACGCGGTCTATTTCAGGACTACTCGGTGTCTCGAAATAAAATCCGTGACTCATTCCCCTTTGTTTGGTGTAGGTGGCCAGCAACAAACACAATTCCCCCGATGTGCTCGGTTACGCAGTCCTGGTCACGTGTTCCGGTGTCTAACGAACGCCAGACAATGAGGGAACCCCGGCACAGACAATGCCGGATGAACGATTGCTGCGAAAGGAAGACCATGTCCGTATATGTGTGTTGTACGCCATAGTATCTGACCAGAGACCCATATTCCACGACAAAGCGGAACATTTAATTGGATTTCCGTGTCGGTTCCGTGTGCGGCAGCATCGAAAAATCGAATGTCTTCTGGCTTTACTGTGTTCCGTAATCAAACATTCAGGCAACAAATAAATATGTCGAAGTATCTCTCCGCCCAGAATTGTCCAAAGGCTTCGAGCACTTCGTCGTTAATTAAGAAGAGGGTTAGCGAAGATGATGAACCGCTTTTGTAGCCTGGCCAGAAGCAGCCTTGATTATTTGAACTCGGAACGCTGCTTCCTCCGCGAAGCGGTCGTTAAACATCGAGCCGTGTCTCTCGAATGGAGGCAAAAACATACCGGAAGTGGACGCGTGGCCGTCTGCGCGGCGAGATCAACAGATCTTTTAGGAATCCGTGGCGGGGCGAGTTCAAAGGGACCGTCGTGTCGTTCAGATAAAATCGTCCGTGGTACCCTTGTTAGATATCGGCTGAATCCGGCTTTCGCGGACCCTCGAATTACTAGAATCACCGTCGATCAAGGGAATTCTTAACGAGGAATGCAGACGTTAATCTTCTAGAGACTTCGATGCAGGAGGAGTCCGTCATGGCGGACATGCTGGCTTCGAGAATGTCAATACATTATCTTCAGTTTTGCTACGATTATTAAAGAAAAATAGAAGATCCCAATGGAACGATCCCATTCTAAAAATGTCGGATCACTCGCGGATAATCCTCGATTTCACGGAGAGTTACTTTATCACTTTAAACTAACTAGAGTAAATACTCTCGTGCAGAGCGAACCGGGACACACAGCTTGTAAACCGTTCAATCCCGTGCTGAACTTGTCCCCTTAATTCGAGCGAGCGTAGGATAAGTCCTTGGACGTTCACGGGAATCGCGATAATTCTAGTGGAGAAGCGGATAAATCAGTAGCGCGGCGAGATCCGCCTACCTTGAGTAAAGTCTCGATAAAATGGTCCCGGAGGAACCGAGGAGGCTCGCTGGAGGCCACAGGGGATAAGGAAAAAGTTCTTGCGCGTCTGTAAAAACGATCGAATGAGAGACGATTGCCCATTCGCGGCGGTTCCCACGATCCCCGGTCACCAAACGGGAACGTACCTTTGAAATTTCATTAGCCTTACACAGCTAACGACCGTATAATTGAACGCCGCGCCGGATAAAATCGCGAAGCCTACCGAACTGCGTCCGGCATCGACAGAGTTACAGATCGTAATCCACGGTTCGAGCCGCAGAGGATACCTGCAGACGATCGGGAGACGCGGTTCGATGATTTCGCCGTGCGGAAACTTTCCGCGTGAGAACGCACCGGCGCGGCGCGGAAACCAGCCGACATTTCAACGTCCGCACGTGCAAGAATGCGCTGCTAGACGATAGACCGCAATCGATTCCTCCATAGTTCGATACGTTTCGTAGTCGTCGGCGAAACAGTGTCGCGCGACCGGTTTCGCTTTCCACGATCCGTCCCTTCTAGAAATTGTTTGTTGCACCGCGTTCACTCCACTGAGAACGTCCAGGCCACGCCACGCCCCCACACCGAACTACGCACCGAGACATTCGAATGCATGGTTTTTTAATCTCTTTTCTGACATAGTTCGTCTTTATAAACCATAGTAAAACAAGCACCAACGTAGCATAGTTTGCTTTGTGGGGCCACTGTGAGACGTTGATGTGATTCCTTCAAACGCGTGGAGCTACGAAGCCACGCCCCTTAGTGCTCTTTACAGAGAGACCACGCCCGTTCAAGCACACGTTATCGGTGCAGATTTTATTCGAGAGCAATAAGAAGAATAAAGGCAATTTTGATGAAGGGACAAGCTATGGATCATTTTTCAAGAGTGCATCGCGTCCGTTGGCCACGCATCTCCCCCGTGATAGTTAAGACTCCAGTCGATGCAAATAAACCGATTTTTCCCGTTCAACGTCGGATCACGGCGAAGGCTCGATTCTGAAATCTGACTTGCTAATGTCCGGTCCCGGTGTGCACGCACCACTTCCATCGACGTCCAACTGGTCGCGGACAAGCTGGCGCTTTGCAAGTCTAATTCAGAAGCGTGCACCATCTTCCTCTCTGGCAATTAATTGCGATTCTGTCGTTACTCTACCGTTCGCGCGATCGGACACCGCTCTTTCTTGCCTCTCCTCCTCTGTTCCTCGTTTCTTGCTCGATCCGAATCGGGCCGATCGCTGGTCCGCGCGAAATGTTTCCAGGAAACACGCTGCATTCCTCGTATCTGCAATAATCGGCAGATCTTTGCTCGTGCTTGTGCGAGCGTGAAAGGGTACCTGTATATCAATCGAGCTGAATAATATTTGTAGCAAGTCTTTGCTTGATTTTTTCTACACGTTTTGAGTTTGTCTTACCACAATGATAGTTCTGAAATTTGATTCGTAGTCCCGTCCCTATTTACCCAATCGATTCGATGCTATTTTGCTCGATTCTCGCCGAGCGTTGTGGACGTTTACCCACAAGGATTTCGATTAGCAGGTAATCCGGTTCGCAAATAGCTAAAGAATTTGGTGATACGTCGACTGGTGTCCTCCGAGAGTTACATAACGCAAATGGCACCTGATCAACGCGTGAACCCGCATGGCCGGTGTCGTGATCATTCTGCGATTTACGGATCTTATTATTAACATACCAACCGAATGACTGCCATAAAATTCGCACGAAGCCCCTTGCTCTTTCAAAATCGTGTTTCACACACACGACATCATTCTACTTCTTCTCGAACATTTCTTTCAATCTCGCGACGATGCAACCTCAGCGAAGACCGTTTTTCAGCACGATCGTTTCGCCGTTTTAATCGCAGAAGTGACACGGTGGATGATATGGGATTCACATCGCGGTCAAGTGCAGCAACGAGAAAACGGCCGGCCCAGATTTTTCTGTAACGCTGTAACACGTTAAAACGAAAAACTCATCTCGCGCTCGTCACGGTGACGACCCCATTCCGAGCGGCCGCGAGGCCAATTAACCGAAGACGCGCTCGACCCGAGATTCCCGATTCGTCGTTGCTCGTCGTTTTCAATTTTACAAGCGACGCAGACATCACAGGACGCCGCTTGAAAAATGCTGATCCCCGCCGACCAGGAAAACCACGCGCGACCCCGCGTCTGCGGTTTTTCGCGCGACTCCGCAACGAATCGCCCTTGCGAGCGCGTTTTAGATTTCAGTTTTTCCTGCAAATCCTCCGGAGATCGGACGTTGACTCGCTCGCGAAATCACTCGGACACGTTCTCTACAAAGTTTAATTCATTGTTAATTCTCGGATGATTTTCACTAGACTACGAGATTATTCGCAGCATTTGCCAATTTTTTAAAAATATATTTTTCGGCGTACTTTTTCGAAACACGTCGCTTTTAATGGAACAGCTATCAATTTCAATAATTTCTCGGAAACTGAGCAACCCTGGGTCATAATTGACCAAAAAAAAATGCTTGCTAGCAAAATTGGAAATTTTGGTGATCGAGTTCGATTCGACACGAAGACGAGCAACTACATGTAGCATCGCAGCGTATCGGGGACACGAAAGCAGACCACTAGCCGAGCCGGCCGGTCAATTACGCGCGAATACGCGACAAAATTTTCAATTCGGTCCCTCGCGAAATTGCTCAAAGGCCGTGCGCGCGGATCACACGCGCCGCGCGCAGGCGAAAAAAGAAAAATGTTAATTCGCGACGATGAAGATGGACGCGTTCGGTGCCGCCAGCCCGAGGCACGGTCGCGATCATTTCGGCCTGTTTCGTGGCGATTACGTAATACCGGCGGCGTCGCATCGGACGATTCGCGATTAAATTTAACGGGCGAATTAACCGAAAACGAGGATCGAATTGCTCGCAAACGTCCGACCTCTGCGCTGTCTGGAATCGTTTAAAAACGGGTCCCCTCCGGCGGTCAGTCTGCATGCGTGTGTCGTCAGTCGCGATAATTATAGAACGATTATCGCGATTGATTGCGCAAACCCGTCGAAAGCACTGAAATAAACGTCGACACTTCGATCGGAGCCACCGCAGGCACCATCGGGGATAATCGTCGCGAGCTACCGTGCCGAGGAATGCGCTTTGTTTACCTGCGGGGACACTTCTGCGAGCGTCATCACGTTTTGCGTAATTGCTCCGCGAGGAGCAAGCCATCGGAACCTCAATGTGTTCGCTTCAATGAAATATAAATGATGGGAAACGAAAAATATGCTCCCGGTCTATTTTGTGGGCGGAGCGAAGCTAGGCGGGGCCTGGTGCGAAACAGGTGAAGCAATCCGTTTCCTCTATTCAGTTTCGAAACAGATTAGTGCCATCCCCATTACGTTGTAGGCGGGCCAGCAGAGGGCGGAGCCTGGTTCGGCCTGCCAATAGCTCAAAAGGGGAGGAGCTGACGTCCCCCAATGGGCGTCAACATTTAACGAGTCGGTAAACAATGGGCAATCGCAGAATAGAGGTCACTGTTTCCCATAGTCCCGCTCCAGATCCTTGATGGTGTGCTTGCAGCAAAGTAACGTCCAAACAAGGACATTTTATTATGTGAAATGAATGTGGTACAATCGTCTGCAACCGTTCAGCTTGAATATGTATTATAGTCGTTCGCAGACTTGTTACCGATATTATTTTGTACTATTGGACTTGTACGAGTACTTTATCGAATGATCTCCATCGGATCACAGTCATTGGAGCATCGTTCCGCAGACAATGCATAGAAGACGCGAAGAATGCACACGCCGCGCATTCTCTCTGCCCACATCCTCGGATACCGTATTACGTGCGTAATATCTAATGGACGTTTACGACGTTAAAGGTGGCACGAAGTGGGCTAATACGAGGTGCCATTTAGTCAGTTAAAGGTCTTTGAAGCCACGTCCTATCGGTGCTCCCGCTCCGATCATGCAGCAAATACATAATTTTATTGTTGTATCAGGCGGCTGATATTCCCAGTAACCTCCATCCGACGATGTCTCCGATATTTCAATTTTCATTAGCGTATGACGAGCCTCCTTCAACCCGAGGTCACCAAGAGCCACGGTTCGCCTCGCTGACTTTTATTAGAAAATACCTAACGCTTCGTCCCATTATTACCTATTGTTCAAATATGTTTATGAACGAAACGTCGCGGTAAACACTTGTCCCGTCTCCAGAGAGACTGTTGTGTTTCTCCGGAGCTGCGAGAGACGACTCTGAAGTAGATAAAAGTGTTTCCGAAGATATTTGCTGAAGAGAAGTCAAGAATAATGTTCATTGATCCAGAGGAAACTTAACAGTGAAACTTGAATCCAACAATGGAACATTCACCAACATAATCGTGGCATTTTTCATTTTCATTCGTACATTTTTTTGACAGAGAGAAATCAATTATTTCTATCAACATAGAATACCTGTAGAGAAGTCCATAAAAACGTTAGCTGTCCCGCAAAACATCTTGCAAGTCGACGCGATTACTAGTTGGAAAGGATCATCGAGGAGCCCCCAGCTGGCACACAACTAATTACCTGCTCGCCTGATTGACACACGAGGACGTGACGAGATTTTCCCGTGGCGCGGCGGTACGCAAAAGCTTCGCGATTCCTCCTCGTTTCTGACCCCATTCCGGGCAAATCGCTTGCGCAGATCCGCGGCCGCGAGGAATGCGCAGAAGAACAAAGGGCGCAGCTGTGCGGCGCGGGCCGGTGTTAACTCGATTGCCAGTGAATCGAATAGATTGATAGAATCACCGGAGGGCACTCCAGCCACAAGCTGCGTCGACTGGGTCTCGCCGGACTCTCGACTTATCGGGAGCAATCTCGATAAAGTGTCTCTCCGCGAGCGATTCCACTCGGCGATTGCCACTTTTCGGAGTCCGAGTGAGGCGGAATGTTGCTAGACCGTGTCGCAGCGATGTCAACGTCGAGATAACAATCACAAATGACAATTGTTCCTGTCCGACGGAGCTGCTATATCTGATCCACCAATCGTCTGGGACCATCTTGCTCAACTAAATTAGCGCTTTACCAGAAGCCTATCAATCGGCTTTAACGACTCAGCCGAGCAGACGTTCCATCATTTTCTTTAACAATTTCAGAAGAAAATGCTATACGAACTCAAAAAATCCTGCCGCTTCAACCATCTTTCAGGTGTGAACGTCGCATGTGCGTGACGGCGAACGCGTTAACATAAAAATGAGCAGCCGCAATCCACGGTTAGTTTGCCGCGACGAGGATCGTTTTGTTTGTTCGATGGGTTAATGGGGACGAACAATGTCCACGGGAACGAGGTATAAATTACGCATTGGTCGCGGCGCGAACAAAGAGTTCGCGGGACAGACCGGAAACGATCGCGTCTGAACTTCGCCATCCGGCTTTGTTCTCCGGCTAGTTAACGAGCATGGTGCGAAGCGTAACATCGCGTCGCTACGCTGCGACGGCGCTTGAAGCCGTCGGCTTCAAGGTCAAGTTGCGCAACCGTGTTCCACTATGAAACGCAGAAGATCGAGCCTCTCCGCGTCGCGGATCTATCTGAACCCGGTGCACCGTCGTTATTCTTGGATCGGAAACGGGTTGACCCCACGCTAAGAATAATACCGCGCGGAGGGATTATTTACCCGTTACCTGGGGCGTGCCTCGCGTTTCCTGGACCCGCGAGCTTTCCGCGAACCGAGATGATTATTTTCTGCCCGAGGTCTCGGTATCATCGGGGATCGAGAGGATCGACGCCGGTTGCGAGCTCATTATTCACGAAACGCGATAGATTTGGCTGGGCGCGTCAAATGGTTTTTTTATACTATTACAATTAAGGAAAATATTCAAGTTGCCCGAACCACCCTAAAAGCCGCTAAAAATCTGACTAAGTATTAGGTTGTCCTAAAAGTTTCTTTCGCTACGTGCACATTCCATATTGGTAGATAACATCAGCATACAAAACAACACAATCTTCTGTTCGTTAATGTTTTATTTCTTTAGCTTCCCCTTTCTTAAATTAAATATATATTTAATTCAATTAAATAATCGCAAACTGCCACTTTTAGCGATCCGCAAGCGTCGATAAACGTCGAAGGTTGCAGACGGGGGTTACGAATGTCTACACTCGAATGAAGAATGCGCGTGGATTAACGACAGCAACGTCCGCCAATGCAGTGATTAATGAATCGAGACACCACCGACGACGTACCAGGCACGTATCACTCTCTCGTTGACGGGCATAATTAGGTCACACCATGGTGGGCGTGTATGAAAGCTCGTGATTGGGGTTAATACCATTAAATCCCGTATGTTTACTCCTCTCATTCGACACGTCTTCGCTGATTCACAGAGGCTCGCGAGTACTTTAATTAACGAAACGTCGCGTCGACTCTCGCCTCAATATTAATTTCATCGAATCGCACCCACGCGGTCGGTACAATCACGTTATTATCATCGCGTTCTTTAATTAGGCTGCGTCGGCGGGTACGTCTGAAAAGCTCGTGATTAAGGCTAACCATTCCCGCGGCGATTCCCGGCACTTTCTTCTCTGTTACGGGTCACCTGGTGCAAGGACACGTGTCGGATCACAAAGCATCGTTGCTGCAACAATGAACCCAGGGCCCACTGCGGTTTTACCGTTCCCGGTGTTGACCCATACACCTACAACCAGCATCTGCCGGCAAGGTCGTAAATAATGTTTCATAATCGCCGCGAGACGGCAACGGGCTGACCACCGCCGGGAATCGTTCATGGTGACACACTTTTTCCAGGAATTCGACGAGCTAGGGAGCATCCTTTCGATGCTACGGTAATGCCTCGATACGCGTGGAAGAGATGTGCACGATATTTGTGCAGAAATCACTTCTGCAGAGATCACTGAAACTTTGTTGTTTTTAATCAAAAGTATATTATTCAATGACAACGTTGACTATCCAGTTCATTCCACAAAACATCGATTGTTTAATCGACACGAAGCAACTCGCAACGCGTTCGCCGGTGTCTCTAGCACGTTGTCTGCCCAGCAATTAGAGCGCGTTCTAGGAACACGAAATTGATGCCTGGCCTCGATTTCAACGTGCGTAAACTTGCTGAAAGTGGTCGGTCGTCATAATTTATGATCTCTCTCAATTGATGCATACATCCCAACCTTCGTGACTATCCTACTGTTAGGCCGAAAATCGCGATTTCCTGGGACACAGCCATAGCGCAAGCTACGTTTCCGACGGTATCTCGAAACGAATTCCATTGGGCTGGTTGTTTTATGGCGTTTACACCATAAATTAATCGGCGTCGCACTTAATAATAGTCCGATTCCAAAGGAGATTTACGGAGCCGCCATGATTTATTTTGCGAACGTCTTGTTTCGCCACTTACCATGGCGCTTCTTTTCGCTACATTTGACAAGTTGGATCTCTTTCACAGCGGACTTGTTGACGTTGGACCCGAGTCCGAGGTTCTGGCAGAGCGCGAATACATTCGGCTTCCGGGAAAAATACTTAATTCAACCTCGCTCGGACTTCGGGGATCCCGCTTAAAGGCGGCGTTTGTTTGCTTTGCTAAGGTCTTTGCCGTGTCCCGGGCCAAATATAAATTGTCGGTGATTTATCCTGCTCGATCAGAGGTTCAACGGTTCCCGGACGAAAGGGAAACATTAATTGACCTGGCGGCAAACGGAGTTGACCGTCGACGCGGGAAACTCTGTTCTATAGATGTGCTAATTGGAACTTTGAAAATCGTCTTGCTATGTGCTTTGGGATGATCGATCGAAAACTACTTCAAAGTTCGTGTTTGCTTGTGTTTTAATGAGTACTCATCCACAAAATTGAAAAAGAGCTAAGTCCTGTACAATCACAACAAAAATCGGTCGATGATGTACCTAGGCTAATTTTGAAGGCTTCTATTTTCACATCCATACATATTTTTTTTCTAGAGTGCTCTTGTATTAGAAAACAATTAGGAAACCGATGGTGATAATCTTAGCTACCTGGCTGCCACTGGCTCGATCTGCTCTGAGATTCCCTGCGCCGAACGGCAAGTTCGACGTCTGAGAACTCCTGGACAGAAAAATAATCAACGGCAGCAAGATTCGGCCGGCCATTAAAAGTCCGACCCGTTCTCTCCGAGCTTGTTTGTAACAATTAAGACACGTTCGTGCATAAATATCAGCCGCTTCCGTCAGCCGAAACACCGACGTTTACGACAGGAATGTTTATGCTGGATATAAAGCTTGTACCGTTGCGGCCCTCCAACCGGTCACTCTTTCCTTCTTCCTTTTTGCCCCCCCGTCCCGTTTCCCTACCAGGAAAATCACGCTCTCCTCGGGGAAAGGGCCCTACGCCGAAGGAAACATCGTTCTTACGACTCCCTAGAAAAATTCCCCTCCATTTTTTCCCTAAAAATTCGTCCTATTCGGGTCAGTCGTTGCTTTTATAACTTGGGATTTTTATAATTTATAAATACTTCAGGCTTCGAAATGAGCGTAGATAAATCATCGTCCGATTTTTTTTCATGAACCTACAGCAGGTTGAATATCAACAATCCAAACATTTATCTCCTTTTCAATCTTGCGGGCAAGCATCAATTAAAATAAATTTGGAAACTTTCTGGCTCGTTCCACAGCAGCAATCTCCGACAGCCATCTCATTCCACTGGGCATTTTTTCAACGTTGCTTTTCGTAAACAATGATTCATGTGTCCCAGACGCACAAAGTGTTCTTTCACGTCGCACGCTCGCTCTCGCGCGGCCTCTATTACACGGCGATCTGTAAATAATTTATTAATGTTGATTCACGCGACGGGTTAAACTGGCTTGAGCTCCTGCACTCGGGCGGATTTCCATTGAAATGCTAATAAATTTACCACGCTCCTCGGGCGCCACGCCTCGCAGTATCATCCGGAGAAACGGAAGATTCTGCTCGCTTGCGAGAGCTATGCTCTTCGTGAGTCCACACTTGCCTAATCTTTCGAAACGGTCGATATTCCAAAATTTTTCTAACTTTTCGTGGAACACTTCGGGACTCTCGACACTTCTTTGAAACTATAGGAGTCGAGTTCTTAGTTCGAGGGAAAGTCCTGTAGCAAACTTGGAGCTCGTCCAAGACTAAATTTTATATCTCCGCTTCTGCAGCTTGTACATCGCGAATAACTAACTGCAACAATGCCAGCAAATGGCGAAAACTTCGTTCCAGATTCTTTGTTCCGTTTTTCTCTTATAAAGTAAAGTCAATCTTGGCGGCGCACTGCGAAGAAACTGCAAAATATTGAGATTGCTTTGGAAGCGGCGCCATTTCTCGAAATGATTGGGGAAACGATTTTGGGTACACTTTATGGTGAAACCACTCGCATAGTGGTTCCATTTGAACGATGATCAATACTTGTCTATTTTGACCAATTTCTGGCAAAGCTGTTTAGCAAGTTGATTTCCTGTTGATTAATGAAGGGACACCATTTCTGTGTAATGAGAGAAAACACGATTGGCGTGTGTACTCGAAGAGACAGTGTCAGGGGCGTGCGCGGACAATATGGCGCCCTGACCTTATGCACACCTTGCCAGCCCCTTCTATTCACAATCAGTGTGTCTCAATGATTGTAACACGCTCGGACAATCGCGCACACGCGTCGATGAAACACTGTGGGTGTTGGTATGTGTCTCCTACGCCTCGACGAGAATTGATGTTTCCGACGATTACGCTTAAACACTCTTCTCCGTCGCTTGAAGACGGAAATCACCTTACTGGTCGGTTCTGTCAGTGGGTCGCTGCAAAAATAAATAATTAATCTAATCCTTCAATCTCAAAGAGTTATTCCACAATTTTTCAAACAGCTGGCAATGAAAATATCATAATTATCGGTCTAGTTATAAATTTGCAAAGTCGACTGTCAAGTAATAAAGAACACGGAAGGCATGACTCAGTCAGGCCCAATACCACGAAAAAACACCAAACCGAAAGTTCAAGAAAAATCCGAAATAATGCGAACATCAGAATACTGAGAAAGCGTCTCCGGAAAAAACCCGATCCAAGGAACATTCGATCCAAGAACGTCTATGCTCTCGGAACCGAGAATAGCCGGTAGTAGTAAGAATCGAAATTCCAGGGGACACTTCGGCCCACGCGACACGATATTTATAAAGTCCGAAAGTATTCGATCAGCGGAGCGTCGGTAAGGTGTCAGGATCGTGGTCCCGTGGTCGACTGGATCGCGATCGAATATTCATGAGCACGAAACACGGTGGTCGGATGACAAATAGGCGACTAATTTCACGGCGCATACCGAAACCCACACCGGCACTTGCATCTTGCTTATCAACGCTACTCGAATCCGACCGAAAGACGAAGAAGAATCGATAGCCTGCGGCGACATCGCGCATCGGCTCGCGTGGGCGGCAACAAACATTTATTTTCATCTAGCATTCTTTTTCGGCGTTGTTCGAGACGGAGAGCACTTCATAAAGGTCGCATACGTTAATTCCCCGTGTCATTAGTCATAATCAATTTCTTCGCGATCGAGGAGACTGTGACAATTGCTGGAATCCTCGTAAACAATTGTTATGCAAAAAGAGACAAGTAGATAAATTCTAGAGTATTCACGGGTGGAGAATCGTCCTCATCGAAATCAAGAGCAACGAGACCACACCCCTCGAACGCGCTCCGCCCACTGGTGACTCCCCCGAGCCCTATCTGTCCATAAGTAGATAAATTCTAGAGTATTCACGGATGCGGAATCGCCTTAATCGAAATTAGTAGCAACGGAGACACGCTCCGCGAACGAGCTCCACCCACTGGTGCAGGTATGTTAGTGACTGGCATCCACTGCAACGAAAATACAAATTGAAAATGAAGAATCATCTGTTCACGGTTATTCACCCCGGCCATTAGAACACTTGGTAAAGGTCAGACGCTTTAAATCCCGGTGTCATTAGTCACAATCAATTTCTCCGCGATCGAGGAGACCGTGATAATTGTTTGAAGAGCTTCTAAGGGGGTCCGTGGTTGATCGTAAATTGCTTTTTAATTCGGTTTCGCAAGCCGCTCGTGCAGACGGTTAGACAACGATTTGTCGGCTGCGAACGGAGACGAGAGGCGTCGGGGATAATTAATATCGGATGGTGAACGTCCACCTAGGAGATAAATTACTTCCGCGGAGTGTCGCGGGATTATAAACCGGCGCCAGGATCCAAGGAGTCGATCTCGGCCGAGAGATTAACCGGCGATGAACGACAATGGAACACGTGGGAATTGGAGAGAGCTTCTGGGAATGGTAGCCGGAGTGACGTTCAAGGGTGAGAACAAGCAGGTGGCGATTGTTTCGATGAAAGCCGTTGTTGCGCGTTGTTTCCTGAAACTCTGTTTGACATTGGCATCAATTTCCCCGTGAGGCGTTCCTGCAGATCCTTACAAACCGAGGGCAACAAGACCACGCCCACCGGAGGTATTTCGCAGAGAGACAGCAAGCATTGTGGTCGATGTCAAGAGCAACGAGGCCACGCCCCTTGAACACACTCCACCCACTGTGGAGAGTTACTGTTTCCAATGGGTGGAGTATCAGAAATTAGAATCCACTGTAACGACTATGAAAATTGAAAATAGAGGTTCATAGTGGTTGTTGAAGATCGTAGCAGGATAATTTCATTGAAGAATCCAGTCGCTGGCCAGATCGCGGCCAGCCATTTCTGTTCCGTTCCTCGGTCGCGGCCGGTCTGGGGGATTCCGAGTAACGAAGCTGGGACTTTCCTCGTTTCTCCGAGCGGGTGCAGCGAATCGTGTCAAGCGTGCATCGCACGATAATCGCGGGCAGTGAGTCATCCCCGCTTTCGATTAGGCTCTCCGCCTCCCAGCAGCGGGCCTCGCGTCGCTCCACGATTATTAATGCGCCGCGCTCGCGAAAAGGCGCGAGCCCATCGTCGAGTCGCGGACTTTGTTTCCCACGACAATCTTGGAAAGTCATCCTCCCTCCGTCTACGATGCATTTACATTCAATTAGGAGACGGTTGTCTTCTCAGATTACGATAATCTGGGGCCAAAGATTAACTGCTTGACGTCGTCCGACGAACGCGAAACCGTTCGTAAATGGTGCGATCTTTCTGAAGACAATGGATCGAGGTTGCGTAAGGAATTGTGGCTCGATGACCCCTTCTTCAAGTCCATTCTGTTGCGCGTCCCTTTCTGGCAAAATTATCGAGTACAGTCAATTCTTGAAACGCCACGTCCATTTTCTTATTTGTTCAAAATCACAACCAGATTCGGATACATAACATCTATTGTTGTGAAATTTGTATTCTGTACCCTTTTCCCTTGTAAGCCACGCCTCGTAGACGGAGCTTCCATCAGTGGGCGGAGTCAGTCTCCCAGTAATGACCCAACCACGTTTCCTGACCCAAACAGTACAACTACAGCGCTAAACTCGCTGCACTAGGCGAACTAACCTAAACGATCCCGACATAGAGTCATCCTCGCTCCACTATCAAACCGCGTAACCAATTCAACGATGACGATCTGAAGTTCGAGGGTCAACCAGCTATTCACACATTCCCGGAACGTTCTGGAAATTGAAAACGAAGACAGATTAGGAAAATTGGATCGGCGGAACGTATCGCGGCGATTCCTCGAAATCAGACGGAGCACGATAACCCCGATTCAGAAAATCGTCGAAAATCTCGATCCACTTATATTTCGCTTGTTTTCTTATTTTCTAATGAACCAGCGCGGCGACGCTGTGTCGGCGAGCGTGGGCTCGAGATCCAAAGGTGATTCAGACTAATTACGATACACGGAGAAAACGAATGTATATAGTGAAAACGATCGCCAAGGACGACAATATCCTGCCGGAAAAGCAGAGTTTCTAATGTTCGATAATAATTCGGAAGATATGTTGCGAGAAAGTCAGAAATTTCGATTAGAGCGTAACGATATCACAGTCGGAGAGCTAAAGGGTTAAACGAGTTAGGGGTCCCAGTAATTACATTGGGCGTTTCGTTATCCTGCACAATGCCACAGGCTCCTCCGCCGTTGTAATTAACCGGCGTAACTCATCCGGTCGCTTCAGAAGAATAATGAACGACGGCATCCCGTGGTACAGAACGCCGCTCCTCCGGCTGATTAATTCATAAGTTAAATCCTCGCGGGGGTTCGGTCGCCTCCGGACAAAAGAATGATGGATTCGTGTCAGATGGTCGGAATAGGGCTCTTACAAGGGGCTTGATAAACCACCGTTTAAGTCCTTCTGAAAACAAAAATACCCTCTCGAGCAACCTTGAACTCGAGCTTCGAAACTGCTCCTTTTTTATTCAGATCAGTCGTTAATAAAAGAAAAATTATATTTGTTATAATGCACGAAAATCCACAGTCTGATTATTCCATCAATTTCTTGGTTCTCTGTCCTGCGTTCAAATAATTGATGGTCCATATTAAAGAATCCGAGGAGATCGTTTCACGGGCTCGCCAAGACATTCTCACAGGTGTTCGAACAGGTCCGCTTTGGTAGTTCTCAGAACCGAGCTTGTTCCACTTGCCATCGCTCCGCATTGCCAGGAAACTTAGCTCGCTGTCGTGGTCGCTGCATTCGAGGATCTTGCAGACGAATTTCGGCCGATGTCTAAAAAAACAATAACACTAAAAGCTGCCGAGCATAACGTAATAAAACATTTCCGTTTTTGACAATTTTTTAATGAACTTTTTACCAACACATATCCGTGACACTTTCCCGATTAAAATGAGACCAAACACGACACAATTTGGATCAATTTTAGTTGTTTAATCCAGGATATAGTAGTACCTCAATTATCCGAACTAATCGGTGGAATCTGATAATAGTTATTGTTACTGATTTATAGGAATTATAGTAAAATATGTATACACAATGAATTTAGAGATCGGTTCAGATAATCGATGTTCAAATCGAATGAATTAAAGAAGTAAATATGCTCCGAAGTATATCGTGTTTGTACTCATTTAAATCAGGAAAATATGCCCAACATGTTAATAATAGTTTCATAAGAATAATTAAGAACAAGAAATTTTTGTTATTAACATTTCTTCGAACTTGAATATTTAGAAAATCTGTAGTGAAACAGAAAGTTCACATTTCGAGAAATATATATGTATAGAGGAAACATTGGGGACTCGAGATCGAAAAGCAAGCACGGTATACGGTTCTGCCTCGATTTCTGGACGGTGAAATTTTTGTTCGAGCACCTCGTTTACCAGAGACTCGTCATCGGGATGATAAATGCGGAGACTAGCGGCTGCGCCTTCCTCCGTCGCAGCCTAACGACATTAATAATGAATCACGCCGCGATTTTGCTAGGTTTTACGATCGCGAATGTCCGCCGGTGGGCGGTCGTCGAAGGTCTTCGCGGTGTCGCGAAACCGATTTGCGCCGATTTTTCCGTCGCGAACGGAATTAATGTCCGTCGAGCTCCCGACGGGCTGACGTTAATTGCCACCAGTCGACAAAGTGGCTCCGCAATCGAGTCTTGCGATTCCCTCGATCCTCCCTGTGTTATCAAACATTCGCACTAACAATCGAAATTATCAACGAGCACCAAACATTCTAGAAAATTAAACTGCGGCAAGAATTCATTCGTGTTGCAAATTATTAATATTAGGTTGTATTTTTGCCGGAGGTGTGAAAGTCGAATTTTAAAACTTTGAATAGAAATTGAAACTGCACACATTAAAGGAAAATTATTCAACCACAAGAAACATTCGTAATTAGTGGATTTGATGCATCGATGACAAAAATGAGTGTAATTAAAATAGTCAAAACATATGAAGAAAGAATCTAAATTTCTATTTCACTGCAGTTTCTTGTAATTCAAGTAGAAAATTTTTGTATGCACATAGTTTCCGTCGAAGATGCAGTCGCTTGGACCACAATAAAGTTGCCAGACTTGTTCCCCCACTCTACCTTCCTTCTCTGTCATGCATGTGTCACAATGTCACGTAAATAATCCGATACTGGCAGAGAGAGGGAAACTTTTTCCCCTGAATTCCTGCTCCCTCCCCTCATCAGGCGACTCTGGCAACGACGCGCTAAATCGCAAAGCAAGTGCTCTCAGACAAATTAGTTTGCAGTTTATCCGTATCAGAGCGGACGTTTTCGCGTGGTTTGATCCGCCGCGGCGGGGAAAACTGGTCATACTCGGGAAAAAATGGTTGGTCGACGGCTTGGTCGGACGAGGAGGACGCTTAGTCGGGTAGCTATAAAGACAAATAGTGGCGAAACGAGCCCAACGAGGCCTAATGACGCGTATTTGCATCGGTCATTAAAACGGCCGAGAAACTGTTGGTCCCCGTGATGGTAATTCCGTCGTCGGCTGGACAAAAGAAGGCGCGCCGCTCCCGCTCGAGCAAAACGCTTATCGCGGCTCGTGAAAGCCCGTTTAAGCCCGTTTTCTTGCGCAACCGGCTCGCCTCTTCTGGTTCGCACTCTTTTCGCAAATAGGGACCGACCGATTGCGGACGTTGCCGTCGCTTATGATAAAATCGGTCGTTAACACTTCGACTACCACGTCGATCGTACCACTGCGACATCATTCATCGTCTATCTTCATTAATTTTCTTCACGATATAGTCACTGGAACCGAGTCTCGTTGGAATTTGTACAATCCAAGAGAGAATGATCCAATAAAATGTTTCTATAACTTCACGAATTGTAAAAGAGAAAAGGTGAAATGTAAAAGAGAATCGGTAGTTATAGTGTTAATAAGGTTAGGTAAATAAACATCGTCAGTTATGTAGTTACAAGAATGAGAATAGAGATAGTACACATTTTGCTAGATCATCCCTCGGCGAAGAAGAACAACACCTCGACAACCGTAAGCTTGCAGGACTCGCCGATTGGGAAGAAAGGAGACTACCGACCAATGAGTCACCTGCTTAATAATCGCTAACGAGGATTGACATTGATTCGTCCCCAATTGCATGAGGGGTGAGGCATCGCCGCGCCGCGAACTCCGTCGTTTCGCTCGATCACTCGAACAAAATGTCGGAGCACGCCACCGGGGTCGTTCCGGTTCAAGTGTTAACGAATCCACGCGCGGGATAATTAGGATGTCGCCTAGACCGTTTATTTTCGTCGGCACGGAGACAGCTAGAAAAGACGGCGAGGATAAGAGAGGGGTGGGTTTTACGGGCGAGACGATGCTGCTCCGATAAAATGGTCTCCCCGGTTTCAATCGTCGCGTCGGGACCTAATCTTGACTAGCCGTTGATTGCTGTTTATGGTCGCGGGCGAATTCAGTCGCGCCCGTTGCGAAAATTCTTCGGTTTAATTAAGGTCGACAAGCGCGACCGCGTCTTTCCGCGATGAGATAATTACGACCACGGGATCACCGTTTTATTGTGCCGGCGGTATTAATTATTGTTAAATAACCGACTCGGGTGAAAAGCGTCTGGCGACGTCGCCGCAGTTTGTCGGACACGGTGTTTCCCTTGCAGCATGCATTTCTGCTTCCTTATGCTTTTCATTTTATCACTTTAGAATAAATACGTACTGATAGAATGCTCATCACAAGGTATGTACATTAATATATTTGATTTTTGGGAATAGACGGCACAGGTAAAAGCTACATTGTATGAAGTCATTAGTCAAAATTTTTTTATGCGAAATAAAAATTGTCTGTATACATCTGTATTCAATCAGCCGAAAGTAGTAATGCAGTAAGATTTTCAGATTTTTATCGGGTCATTTTTGTCGTGAATAACGAATTAACTATCACAGTACAGCATCCTAGATAGCAAGACAAGAAGGTCGGAATTTAGAATGGCGACATATCATACTTATACTTAATCAAACATCAAACGAGCACCAACTACGAGCGACTGTTAGCGCTTCCACCACCTACATTCGTTTCAATCAACTTCCAACGGTCGTACTTATCAGTTCAGCCCCGAGCAGCATCGAGTGCCGCGAAGCAATCATTATTCGGAACATATTCCGTGGATTTTTCGCGTCGCGTCGTCGTCGGTTCCAACGCCGTTGGGAATATTCCTTGCGGCATATTTCCAGCGACGACGACGGATGCAAACGATATGGTAGCCGGGGCTTAATGGCGCGAGATATATCTCCGAGTCTGTGCAAAAAGGAGAGGTCGAGTGTTTCTCGCATCCTGCGGACGTAAGGAGAGAAGTCGCGCGATTCGAGAAGGGAGATCGGGGCCGACGATAACGCGCGGTCCGCCAACGATTCCCGCTTGTCTTCGCAACGACGAGCCTCCTCCCGTTTAGTCTTACGGCCCTAATTCGCGTCTAGCCACGATAATTAGTCCACTCGAGAGCGGCGGACGACCGTCAACGCCCCCCACCCCTCTCTCTCTCTTTCTCCCTCTCTCTGTCTCTCTCTCTGTCGTTCTCGCACACGAATTTTCGCTATTACGCGCCCTTTGATCGCGAAGGACGCAGGAACACACGTACAGTGACTGCCATTAACACTAGGATATACATAACAGTCAAAAATGACTAAAAATTTAGATAAATCTTGTCATTTTTATAAAGTAATGTAAAACAGTCACTTTTAGTGCTCCGCGAACCTAGTGATAATTTCGAAAGATGATAGTTTTTTAAATATTGGACCATACGACGTTTCTTTTTTTTCATTTTTGAGAAGTTAGAAAATGACGTAAGAAAGAAATTTTTAAAAATTGTCATTGGTCGGAACTGCAAAGAACATACCAAAAATTGTATTTTACAACTTTTGTAGATCTGTATCTGATTACAACTGTATTCAGAGTCGCCAGATGAGGGGAGCGAGCACGAATTGAGGGGGAAAAAGTTTCTCCTGAATTCGTGCTCCCTCCCCTCATCTGGCAACTCTGAATCCTGCCGCTAGTAGTTATTCGTAACAAGATGGAAGATCCAGGGAAAGTTGTTTCCGCTCGAAGGACTGCCTCAATCTCCGCCTCCTTGGCTGTTCCAGCAAGTTTTCCCAGGTGTCATCAGTCGCAGGCTTGCAAAACGGAACGCCGAACACGCGCGTCGATCGTCGCGGTGTCACTGGCACCGGTGAATTGCAAAACAACATGTCAAGTGGGCCGATCGTCGGAATTCTACGTTCCTATTGCTCCACATTCACCCGAGAACCTGAAATTCTGCTGGACACAGCTCGCCTTGTTCGCCGATTTGTTTACGCCCGGTGTCGAAAACAGGAAATAACAACGCGGTTTCCTTGTCTCCTCGATGTCGTAACACTACGCGTCGTGTCTCCGATTTCATTCCGATCAGCGGTCGACCAATGAACTCGCATGAACCCGTAGAACAGCGGCGGCGTTTTCCTCGTGCGAATTCCGCTCGGGGCTGATTGCTCAGTGTCTTAGTAAGCTGTTTTTCAAAGAAATAGCTTGAAATTCGCACGACTAAACGTGGAAAGTAGACTTCCATACTCTGCTATATAGTCGTTGTGTACACAGCTGACGAGCTAGGGACTTGCTATTTTAGTCCGATGAGTGGGAAACATTTTTTCATGCGCTTTAAAAAAATTGCAATTTTTCGTGGGCTCAGGGAACGTAAAAATTCGAGGAAAATTCAGTAATACTCCTTCAAGTTTCATCATTTAAACGTTTGTATCCTGCAAAACATCACAGTTTCAAGATTCCACTATTATCTACAACCGAAATGGATGAACACAATTAATACGATCTCGATCCTTATCTGAAACAACCCTCGAAACATCGATTGAAGCAGCCAAGTTCCGACGGAACATTCGACAAGGTTAGAGAGTCTCGATCACGATCAAATATCCAAACTGGCCCGACCAGGCAGAAAGGAGCAGACAGCTCTACAAACTGAAGTCGACACGGAGGAAGAATGGGAAAATTTATTAAATCGCAAGGGCCTGATCCTAGCAGACATCTATTCCGAATGGTGTGGCCCTTGCATAGCGATGGTGAGTACCTTGAGAAAGATCAAGATAGAGTTCGGCGTAGAAGCGATCAACTACGCGATCGTCAAGAACGACAACATCGCCGATATAGAGAGGTTCCGTGGAAAAAGTGAGCCTGTGTGGATGTTCATCCAAGACGGGAAAATGGTGAACCTAGTTTTCGGCGCGAACTGTCCTAATTTGAGGAAGCTGCTCATTAATGAGATTCGGAGAGTGCAGGCGAATGAAGAACCGGAAATGAGGTTGAGTGTGAGCACTAGGACGCCTGTGGAGGAGGTCATGTGGAAGAAGGAGCAGGCCATTAGGTTCTTTCCATAATTATATTGTGTAATTAATGAGCGCTAGGCATTCGAACAATTCACCCTTTGCGGTCTGAAGCGGTCCCTCCATTTTGTCTGTGAACTTAAGATGGTTCTATTGCTATTTGGAATTCTACTGACTAACTTAAAGTGAATGAGATTTTCTTATTAAAATGAGGCCAAACGTGATAAAAGGATCACATTTACTTGTTTGATCCGCGATAGCGATAAAGTAGAACCACTATTACCTGAACCGATATCTGAATTCTTGAATAGGCGGTTCGTGTTTTGGTAATAAAAATGGATTGATCGGTCTTCCAATTGAACAGAAAAATAGATCGTAATTCGATGCGGAGGTATTTTAACTAGAATTTCGTTTCAGCAGGTCCCGGATTTCGCGAAAGACTTTATCGCCGCGTTTATTTGTCTCCGGTCCATATCGATGCACTCGCGAGCAACGTGCGCGCAAGCAACGTCGCCTATAAATAATTTCGAAGTTTATTCTATCCGTGTCTATTTCGAGTGCGAGACACGTGAGTCTCGTCGCCGAAGTTCGCGAAACGGTTCCGAGCGGGACTCACGTGTCGCATGTAGCCATTCACACGTTCAAAGACATGTTCGCGAATCGGCCTCGATCCGCAAAGGAAAAGTTCGCGGTAATCCGATTAGTTAATTTCCTTGCGAATCGTGTTACTAATACGTTTTACAAAGTCTGTACAATTGAATCAATTCAAGTTCATTTCAAATCGTGTCCCAGATATGTACATCCTTGAAAGGGATGATTCCCGAGATCATTTGAAGTAACTTTCTTCAAACCAGAAAAGCAGAAGAGGATAAACGACTCGCCAAAGAGGAGGCCGAGAGGAAAGAGAGATACGAAGCGTTTCTGGATCAGATGATGTTCGAGTTATGCGAAGAAACCACTCTGGTCTTCTACCCGTGGGTCTTCAGGGACGAGGAGGGTCGTTTTAGGGACAAGTATGGCAGTCCTCCGTACACTGACCTAACTACCAGCCTCTTCAAGCAGAACTTCGACATACAGGAGGAGCAACGGTTGAGCTTCACTGAGGAGATGATCGAGAGCATGCTGGTCGAGAGTGACGAGGAGATGACGCCAGAATTGATCGCAGGTGCGTCCTGGAATCCCCTACGACTTTCTCTAACGCTTCCTCGATCATCGATTGTGATCGATATGGGGGATTCTGGAGCTGCCAGGTGCAACGATGCGTTCATCTTGCATCAGGTGCGCTCGTAAATCGTGGTGCATTGTGTTGTCCACATTGCACAACACCGTTCTAATAATACAGTAGAGAAACGTCAACTATAAACTGACATTTATCCTCAGGATTCACCGACGGCAAGACCCTTGCGCTCAGATTGAAAGGCAGGCGACCTCACCCCGATTGGCCAGTGCCATACCCATATGAGTGCCCTAAGGGAGAAACGAGGTGTCCCACACGAGAGATCAACGACGTCGAGAATTACCTCTTCCATCTGCTGAACAGCAGCAAGCCTCTACTCCACGAATCCGCCGCTAATCTCAACGTCACTGAACCATACATGAAAAGACACTTTTACATCCACGAACCTGACCCAGAGAATGAAGAGGACATCCCCAGACAGCATCCTGCAGTTTGGATACCTCGTCAGGTATTACACGACGACGTCTGATTGGATTCAAGGAAATTGTACCGATCTTGTGATCGACAGGCCAGAAGCAAAGTGCACGCCTTCACCACCCTCTTCAGCAATTATATGGAGAGGGTGCATCCCTATGTAGAGCCGTTGCCGCCAGCTCCATTCTGCGCGTTCAAATTTCACGCCGACAAATTCAACGTTGTGTACGATACTTGCGTTCTGTTTCCTGATGCTCTTCGACATTTTGGAGCGTTCGAGTTTGATAAACCACCCTACGCAAGGAGGATCGCTTCCAGCCTTGAAGACTTTCAGCAGAAGGTCGCGGAATAGATTCAATATACCGTATTCTCTCCGTAACTGTCGTATACGGTAACTGTGTTACGGTGAGAATACGAGGCAGATCTGAAAATGCGAAAACCCTAATCTGCGCGTACTGCCAACACAGGTTCGATACAAAACCGGCAGCGAGGTGTTCGTGGTGATCATCCAAAGGATCACCGACGATGCTTTCCTGTCATTCGCCAGCATCGAGCCATACTTCGTTACCGAGGTCGACGAAGAGGCGTTCGCGATGATAAATGAATATTTCCCTGAAGGAGCAGAGGACGTGCTCCTCGACATGTACGCGGACATCCCAGTCGACGATGACCAAGACTACGTGGATGAGGAAGAAGAAGAAGAAGAAGAGGAGGAAGAAGCTGAAGAGGTGGAGGAATCGCAGTTCGCAGGGGCGTACAGTTTCATTTAAAGTATCCTGATCGCAGATTGAATCGTGGTACCAAAGAGATTTATATCTGTCTAAATTTGTCGGGACTTTTAACCAGTGTACGTATAAATTTTGGTAGCATTAGAGCGCAGTAGTGTCTCGTTAATAGTTCGATGATAGAGGACGTTCGATAATGGTTAAAAAGATTGAAATATAAAAGAACGAACTGTTCGTTGACGCAAAACAAAGTGACCGGTTGCAACGAACTTCCTCCGTGGTTGCACAACGAGGTGCACCGTGCAGTTTGTCAAAAGTTCTTTGTATTCAGCGATACTTCTGTCTAGTCTGCGACTTGTGACGCGTTCGCGGATCGATCGGGAATTCCGAATAATTCCGTCGAGGCTTTCGGGTCCGACGGCGGCAACGGGATTCCATTCTTCGCGCGTTTTGGCAGAGCCGGATCATACTTGAATGCGCGCTGTCGCTGGCAACGCGTTTGCGTAACTCTGGCAGAATTCCAGCCGCAGCACTAAAGGTTCTATTACGCACCTGCCTCGCTGCCAATTTTTTTTATCGCGACCAGCCAGCGAATGAACTGCCAAGCCCGCTTCAAAACAAAGCGTGGCTCTCCTCGATTCGCGCGACGATCAACGCTAAAAGCTTCCGCTCCTCGGCGTCGATTTTCAGGTCCCAACTCGTGGTCAAGGTCCCGCGAACGTGCTCCTCTTACCGCAGCTTTTGCACTCGAAATTAATCCTTGTTTTTCTATATACCGATAAATATAATACAAGTATATGAAATATGCCGATAAATAATGTGCTGAACCACTGTCGATCATTGCGCTGTTTGGCTGATGCGCCGATCAAGGACGTCGCGAGAGATCGAGGCCCAGGCATCCTGTCGAGTTATTAGATCAACCTTCCGTTCTAGATCCGGCAGATAACTAATGAGGTTTTCTTCTTGGAATGTCAAGAAGCTTCCAAGAGTTTTCCTCCGTTTCAATAAAGTCGCTCAAGGCTGCAGTGGGAATATTATGATCATAAATCGTGGATCTTTATGCTAATTTTGATTCTCACGAAGCGCCGGTAGCCTGTTGTAACTTCGCGAAGAAAAATCGGACTATCTTCTGGGAAGTTTAAACAATTTTTTGAAGATCGAAGTCTCAGCAAAAAAGTGATCGTCCTTTTAAAAGTGTCCGAATATCACTGTGATTCACTGTACGTCAGTCTCGTTCAGTTCTGGTGTTAATTAATGGATTGCACAAAAGGACTCGAATAAACCGCAATCTCGTAAAGATCGACGATCGGTAGCGAAACGATCGTGCGGCCGGAGCGATTTATCGATCGCCGAGCGATTACTCACTGCCGCCCATGGGTCTCGGCGTAATTTTCGCGCGTTCGCGAAAAGCAATCTTGTGATCACGTTGCGTGGACGGAAACGCCGCGCGGCAATGACAAAGAGAAACGAAGACGAAACGATCGTTAATGGCCGGTAAATGCGCGACGACGCGACGGACGTGAATTGCCCGGCCGTAACTGTAATTTACGCCTTTTTTTTCTTCTTCTTCCTTTATTTCGCCAGTCCCCTCTTCGCGTCCCGACCGACTCGATCCAACTCTGTTTACTTATGTAATGCTTGTGCAATAATTACCGACGTTTAAGCAATTGACCGCCTCCGGCACTACCGGAATGAAAACACAGCGAGAGAAACATGAAGAGGAGAGGAACATTCTGTCCTCTCGACCGACGAGATTCGGCGCTGTGGTATTCCCCTAGCAATTATTTATTTACCCTGCGCTCCTGCAGCGGGAACGGTAATTCTCCGCGATCGTCCGATCGAGATTAGAACCGCTGAGAATTATTCGCTGCGCGAGGAAACTGTTTTTCTCGATATGTGTGCAAACACTGTGCATGATATTTGTAGAAGCACACCTTTAATCCAGTGACGAAACTTTGTTGTTCGTCATTGTTAGACCGCGCAATCTAGTAATCTCGTTTTCTCGTGAATCTTATATCAATGCATCCGGGACATTTTTCTGATTCAAACGAATCCCAACAAGATAGCATTCGGAGCATGTTTGCTTGAACCTCGATTATCCAAATTATTTAAAATTACTCAAATATAAATAGTTCAACGTAAAGAATACGTAAATATTTCGAAAGAATAACCTCGTTTGAATTTTGCGGTTCTCTGTACATGGTAGATCAAATGACGAGTTCAGGATGGGCTCCGCGAAGGTTTCCGGCGTGTAAGAAAGCGGCGCGGGTCCGCGGAGATAAATTTACCCGCGACTCGTTGTCGCCGAAGCGCCGCGCCGTTCGCGCTCGTACCCTCGTTTCTTTTTCCCCGAGACGATTTCGGCTGGCCTATTCGGTCGTTTTCTTTTCGCTAAGTCACAAATAGGAGCGTGCCCGGCCTGCATCATCGTGCTCCGGCCGAAATTAATGGCGTCGGGACGCGGCCGAACGCGGACCCCCGACGCCTGCCGCTGATTTACAGTGTCATGATTCGGCTCCGCACGGTCCGTATTTAAAAAAGCTTTAACAGCTTGTCCGCGAACAATCCAGTCGGCGAATTTATTGTCTCGACGAAATTTATTGAATCCCTCGAACTTGCTGGAATCGAAAACGCGAACATCTTTGTCACTCATTAAAATGTAACGAAAGTCAAAAGACAATTGTAAACATGAAATTGTTTCTTGTGAAAAGTCCATTTTCAATTTCACGCTATTTTTTATTTGTGAAGATTAAAGTTGTCATTCTTCGACATGTGGTTGGTAAAATTGTGTCTAACTATAAAGGAGGCTTATCTAAGAACCAGTGTTAGTCATCGATCATTCCTGACCCATTTAATCGCGAGTTTCCCTAAATGTGGGCAGCTGTGTGGTTCTGGATGTCGTCGCTGTACTTGGAACGCAGGGATTCCTGATATCCAGTGACGTAGAAGGCTTCGGCGAAAGCTGGAAGTGTCTGGCGGAAGGTATTAACCTCTAACGAGGTTATCGGGACCCAAATTGTTAAAGCGTACACCTCAGCTTCGTGTAATTGCGGACAGGTTTTATTTTACGTAAAGATCCTCGGCTGGAACTCTGTGAAAACATTAAAATTCGAAAATCTGTGGAGGAATATGAAGCACAAGCATTAACCTCGCGTTAGATCGACTTTACATAAAACGCAACAATGTTCCTTATCGGATTCGATGAATCGCAACGCTGTGAGCAACAAATTGCCTTTTAATTTCAGTCGAATCTGCATAAACACCGATTTGCATGTCGTCGACAAGCTGATTGAAATGCGAACGAAACGAACCGTCGAAATCGCGCGTGGAGCTCGAACAGAATTCAGGAAACCCGAGTCCCCGAGTGTTCCCATTAGGCGAAATTTTGCATACGCGACAACCAGTTGCCACAGAAAATTATAGACGGTCGATCCTAAGTCGATCACTGTCGAGAATCAACAGCCAGAATGAATCGCTGTTGGCAAGGTGACGGCTCCGCAACGAACGACAAGCGTTTCCATTACGCGACTCTGTAACGAGATTGAAATATTCATAGGCGAAACAGCTTTTTTATGGTGCGTTCGTTGTCGTTTTCATGGAAATTGCTCGCGATCGAAGCGCCCGGAGGTTTGCGAACGATATGTGTTTTTGCGCAACGCCATTACCTCGGAACTTCCGGAATAATCGAATAATATCGTCGCTGATTTTATCCATTTCTTGGATTATTATAGACATCATTATACAGAAATTGCATACACCGACGATTCAGATTAATTTTTTACGAGCCTGAGTTCTTGAAATAAATTAGCTTGGTTGAAGTCAGTGTTCAGAGACTCGATCGTAATGATCGAGACGTGAATTTTTATTACAAACGAGAATTAATTTCAGAGGAATTTTTAAATTTAAGTTAATATCCGAAGAATTTTTATAATACGATATAATTTAGAGATACTTTTATAATAATAAAAATAATAAAATAATAATAATTTAGAGGAATTCTTACTAGGAATTACTAGGAATTTTCAAGTCTAAATTAATATTAGAAGAATTAGAAGAATTTATAGTATGCGGATTTTTATATCTTTTTTCATTCGTGTCACAATAATGGCCGATAATAATTCCGATTATTAAAGAAACAAATAGCCTCGATAAAATATGGATTGCACATGTTCGTTGTTTGCAGGCGATGCTTTCGAGGCGCGGCACACAGAAGCATGTGTGCCTTAGGTGCGTCTTCAGGGATCCCCTTTCAGTCCTTTGGGGGAATTTCGATCCTCGCAAGACGTGCTAATTCCTCTAAAACGGCGTTCTAAAACGTATAAATATTTGATTTTTAACACCTCGGGCGGGAACCGGCCTCGTACATCGGCGTGGGTTTTTGGCAGATTTCGAGCCGCGCGGAAGCATAAATTCGCCGCGGATTCGGTATCAACATTTGGATTACAGTTTATTTCGATTTATGCAATTGCTGAGGATATTATTCCTCGATTTATGAAATCCGTGTAATGCGACGAAAGGTGCTCGGATATGTTGATGAACGATGAGATTTTCCAACTGTTGACTCGACGACAGCGGGGATCAAACTCAAAAATAAATTCCTGTTCGAAGTATCAACGTATTATTTCTAGTCGAAATTGCTGTGAAACTTTCTGTTTGTTCAACACATTACAATTAACCATTTAACTGACATTTCGATCATGAATATTTAGAAGTAATCAAATAGTAAATAGTTCCCACTAGCATGAATATAATGTCACAATAAATGTGTACTATTTGTTCAGTTGTAACTAGACTGCGGCTCTTGATGCAAATTTCATAAAAACCAAGATGAGGAACAAGTTCGATTTATCAACTAGAAAATTACTTCCATGTCATTATAATGTTCATTACTGTAGATGTTTTCTTCTTTTTTAAAAATGTGCACTATAAATGCATAATGATCCCTAATGACAATACACTGCATCTGATGCAACGAAAGGAACGTCTCCTAGCCCGTCGAACAAGACGCAAGATTTCGAGCCAGTATTTTTCATTTTCGATCGCGATCCAGAGGCAGAGTGGTAGGGTTCGATCGCAGGCCGGTTACTGGTTGATCGATCCCGGGATTCGCGAGTAGCCAACCTCTTAGCCCCTCCAGCACTTGTTCGGTGTGGTTTGGAGCCAATGATCGTGATTCTATCCCTTCTCGCGAATCCGTTGCATCTAGCTAGACACGGCCCTCCGAGTTCGAAGGTCACGGTGACACTAACGCGCCGGTACTGTTCGTATCTACGCGCCGAGTTGCCGCGCGAGCGGATCCCTCGCTGATTGGCCAGTTGTCCACAGAGTGGGGAAGTCTATATAGGGAGGCGCACGGCGCGCCACCGCCAGTGTTGCGCGTGCCTTCTTCCGGTAATGATCGAGGTTTCTCCTATCTCGGATCGCTTTTTTTTTACCGTTGATCCTAACGATTGATACGACTGTGCGTCCAGTGTGTTGATACAGAGTTCGCCAGATCTCAGATCTTTTCTGGAAAAAATTCCGAGAGTTCGTAGAGATTTGTTCGAGAGGGTTGAAATATGTGAAGGGAACAGTGGATCGAGGGAATCGTGCGCGGTATACGAGCGATCGTATGGATTGTTTGGATGAGTGATAGATCATCGATCCTCGGGCACGGAGCGAACGGTTGCGTGCCGATTCAACCAGCTGACTACTGATTTTCGGATCAATCGAACCTGGGAACACGCTTCCCGCTGCCATGACAATGGTCGTCAACAAGATCAACATGTCGTCGTACCCAGCGCCGCGACGCACTTTCTTCTCCGGCTTGCACACAAAGGTAAACCGTGCTGCGAGCTTTTCTTCCAGTTTACATAATACTCCGTTTCGAGTTTTTGGCGGGCTGTTGCTGCTGAAACGTTTCTCAGTAAATTCAGTGGGAAAATGAAAATTTTTTAGACTCGATATTTATGAGTCATCAAGCCAATTTTTAATTTCTCAATAATTTCTTGAACAGTTGCTCATCGTTGCCAAGAAATTATCGCGGCCAATAAAAATTGTCAAAAATGATCCTCTGTTTAATTATTTGAGAGACCCTTCACTAATATTTATGATTTGAATTTTGGGTTTCTCCGTAATTTCTTGAATAGTTCGAATCGTTAGCCAAGAAATTAAGAATAATCAATAAGAATGATCTGAATTGATTAGGATAATAAACTAAAAATCAATATAAAGGCCTTGGAATCTTCCAATCAACAACAGTCATTAAAGCGATACGTACGATTTACTCTGTAGTATTAACAAAGGAAGAAAAAAATGATTAAGAATGCACATTAATTTTCCGGTTCCACGAATCACTGAATTTTTAATGATTTACAAAGTCTGCTGCGTCAGGCAGAAATTTACAATTAAGTAAACTTTCTTGAAGAAAAGTTTCGTAACTGTTTTCTTTTTCCTATTAACGATAGTATAGAATCAACCTGGCAGATCAGTTTTTATAGTAATTTTGCCATTAAGTTGGTTATTCATTCGTACTGGCCTTTATCTTATTGCTTCGTTCGTTCGTCGAGTCATGCTTTGATATGCATTCCTTTATAATGAATCCCTGAACAATAATTACCGTAATAAGAATACACTTACCATTGTCGGTTTTACATTTCATAAAATAGCTAATCAAAATTCCAGTAATAATAATAATCATTATAATAACAGTGTTCTCTTCGGACTCTCATCGAGCCTGTAATTGTTTCATTATTTCTATATTTATTACGCTAGCCTTCGACGGGTATTAAAATTACAACAATTGATACCAATAGACATTCCTGCATAAATGAATAACTATGAAGCGTAATCGGCGGAATCGTAAAAACACATGCCGAGCGAAAAGTATGGAACAACTACGTTTAAACTCGCTTTCGTTGGATTCTCGAACATTTTTAGAAAGCGTACATTCTTGCAGAGTACTCGAACAAATAATCAGATAATAAACATTAAGGATTACTGTAGAAACCGTATTAATAAAGGGAAGGTGATCGGTTTCTGAATATGTTTTTCGCTCCGTGCACTCGCGATTGAAAAACTGCGATCTAATAGACTACATATTTACTTTATTGTATTTAGATAAACTAAATTCGTTCAATTTTCCGCAATAAAATATTGAAAATAATTCATTATTAGCACTGGATGTACGGGACTATTCAGAATATTTTGAAAGTAAGATTGCAAAGATGCAAGCATAACAAATTTTTCTAAAAATTTATTTCTTTGCATATATGCTATTTAAAAAATGATAATTATTAACTATTATGATAAACTAATGTAACAGTCTATTCATTTCAAATTCATCAGACAATACATGACCATGCAAGTGGTAGAAAGAGAAACTTTCTATAAGCAAATAATAAATGCCGTCCGCTGGACGTAGCGACCCTGTGCCCGATGCACCGAGTCGAGGCGCAGAAAGCGATGCGTTTCCAAGATTGCATTCATCTGGAAAGACAGATTGGCTGGTAGCTCGGTGCAGCGCCTATCCTGGATACTCCAGAAATGGTGGTCGAGCGTGGTCGACCGCTTCTACGGTATTTTCCCGATCCACGAGCGATAAGGCTCGTCCCTGATCCTCTCTGCTCGCTCTTCGAGCGGAGCAAAGCGGATTAACGGTTCTCCGTCCTTCGTCGCGAGTATGCTTTCTCCGGGCCGGTTTCCATCGAAAATTTATTCACCCTCTGCGCGCGAAGTAAGCTGCGTTTCCACGCGCGCGCTCGCGCGTTTAGTCGGTGCACGTATCGCGCGAGAGACGAGTGCGTTCGATTATGCAACCCGCGGCCACGTTCCTCGCTTCGTTTCGTGGAAACCGATCCTGACGATTGATCTGACGGACAGGTCCAGATACAGTCATTTTTCTTGATCGATGCGAAAGACGTGGCACGATGTTCCAGAAAAATTTATCCTCATTAGAGAGAAATGCTAATACACGCAATTTAAAGAAACTTCGTTGTTCAAAATTACTTTTCTACGAAGTTTTGACGAGCTCGTTCGTGACATTTTTCTGATTGAAATGAACCCAAACACGATACAATTTCGATCATGTTTACCCGTTTAATCGACGATTCTGTAGAACCTCGATTATTCGAACCGATTAAGTTTGATCTGAAGTGATACGTTTGAAGCACGAGCGACAGGATTCGAGCAACCCGATTCAAAACAGAGGACCGACGACGGTCTACGGATCGCCGACGATTTCCCGGGTCCGGCCGTGAACGTGACCGTCCACCGGACCAGCAGACCACCGACGAAACCATCCAGTTCGACGACGCAGACGTTGGCGAAAAGAATGGGTGCCCGTTCGGATGCTCGGCGTTTTTCGCTGGTTTTCTGGCCCGTCGCCAAGTTATTTCGACCGGCCGCGTCTGGTAATCTTCTCGCGCGGACTCCCGATGGCTTACGTAACCTGAAACCAGCTTGGAGTTTGTTAAACCCCGTTCCCGATCTCTTCACCTAAAAAAAGGTTTCCCGTCGCGAGATCGTTTGGCGTCCGGAAAAACGGGAACGCGCGCACACGATGTTGATCGAAACTGAAAATCGCGAGCGATTCGATGGATATGCATGTTCTGTATTTTTGTTGTCGATAATCGGTCATGCTGAAAGGGTGAAAGCAGCCCTTAACATTAATTTCGCTGGAAATTAAACTTCTGCATTTTTTTGGAAGGGTGAAAACAATTATTTTTACTATTTTAAATTTCCACAGTCCAGTAGTTAAGGGTTGAAACGAACATTTCCGCAAGGTATTTGGAACAGACAAGATTCGGGGATTGTCTTCACCCCCGCGATATGGATGATTACACTACCCACAGATAAACAATATAAACGTTAAATATTGACACGATCGTCTACAAAATTGTCGAAAACATTGATTTTCCAAGGATTAAAGAAAACAACTGCAAACTGATTTATAGCCCACGGACGTATCAGTAAATCCTCATTCATGCATCTGCAGCACTAAAATTACTTTCTATAAATTCGATACGTTTCCGAGAACTGGCTCTCGTGCAGAATCGTCGCGTACGTCTTCTCTCGGAAGAAAAGACAAACTGTTTCGATTTAGGGTGAGAGGAGGGGAGAGGGGAGAGGGGAATGGAGAAAAGCTCTCGCGTCCAATTTTTCTGACGTCGACGAAGACGACGACGACGACGACGATGACAACGACGACGGCAAAGAAACTCTGGTTCCCGCTCGCTGCACTCGCCGGCTGTCTTCGAACCGGTCGAATTTAGGTCCGCTTAAATATAGACCGGAGAGAAGCGTTTCTGTCGCGGCCGCGAAATTCTGCCTGGCTCCCTCTCATTAGTCTCTCGTTCCTCGCGATTCATTATTTTCCTCTGGCCGCGCCTTTATCGCCGCTGTTCAACACATCGCTCGTCGCTTCGCGCCCGATCATTCGTCTCCTCTCCGCTTCCGAAATCTAAGGAAACTTCGAAAAACTTCTTGACTTGATATTTGAGGTATAAAAATACGCATTGAAACCATGAAGTACAACAGCATCGGATATCATAGAAATTTTCGGTTATTCCCATAAGTGTTCAAAGGAACACGAACTTGTATCGAGGTAGTACTGTACAAACGACCCTTCGACGTGATCCACCTCCCAGCTGGTATCAAAAGAAACAGTAAGAGCCACTCATCCTCGGAATAGGTGTTCAGAGTTCCCGACGGATCTCGACAAAGCGTGCAATCCTTGATGGCAACTGTGCAGAATGCAATCGCGGGTCGCGTTGCAGCTCGACTCGGCTCGGCTCGGCCCGGCCCGAGCGGAATCGACGAGGCAGGCGCGGGTTAATCGTTTACCGTCTGGTCCGGCTTGAAAAAGAAACAGAGAGCCGTGGACGCCGTAAAAGCGAGCGCGCGAGGCATAAAAGATTCATTTTGCCAGCGAGGTGACCCTGTCGACCCAGCATCCGCTCTCTGTGGGCGGCTCGCTCGCTCTCTCCTCATAGCCTCTCCTCTCCTCCTCCTCTCTTTCTCTTTTCCTCTCCTTTCCTCTGGCTCGTTCCACGCGTTTTCTTTTTCTATTCCGCGGCCCTCCTTTCGAGGTGAGCAGAGAAAAAGGGCGAGGGAGGGGGGCTGGCTCGTTGAGACAATCAAGCGACAGCTCGTTAAGTGTAACTGGTACTAAATTGCCGAGAGTTGGGAGACCGCCGGCCCTGACGTCTCACGAGTCCACCCGGGATGTCTTCTTTTTTTCGAAGAACCCTCGTCTGTCCATCGAAAAAACTGGTGCATAACGCCGGAAATTAAGTTGAGAATTCACCAAAATGTTGGACCACGACGCTTCCTGTTCGCCGGATTTGTACGTCCATTTGTTCATTACTAACATTTACAGGTAAAAATGTGTAGATGTAAGTTAACGTTGATGAGATGTACTAGTCCCAGCTCATCAACATTATTAGAAGAGCAATTTATATCTTGCAGAAAAATCCGCAGTCGGTGAATGCAACGGGGGTGAATAAAATGACGAACTATTGTGGGCGAAATTGGAATGAATTCGAAGGTAGCGCGCGGTGAAAGTGAGCCCGGTGCTCGCAGGTGAAAGGCACGCCGAAGAAGACTGTCTCGTATCCTCCCCGCGAAAGGGTACCATTGATATTAATGCCGCTTTAACGATCACGAAACATCCATTTAACGAAAGCGATCGTCGCGTGCCACGGGTCTACCCTGTTATTCAATTTATCACCGCGTCGTCGGTTTTCGATCCCGCCATTTACGGACCAGTCACATTTAATCTACACCGACCGCGGAGAGAAAAAAACTTACCCGAAATAGAATTACGCTCGTGACAATTGCCCATTCGTCAAGGCGTCCTCTTCGTCGCTGGGGTACTTAAACATTTCTTGTAAGAAAAGAAATGCCTTTCTCTTTAGATTTTTATTAAAAATATTCCACAGAGAACTGATAATGCCAGTCTACCCTTGAATATAGAAAATTGTCCAGCGTGTCCCTGAAAGACCGAGTCCGGCCCGACAAGATGGCGTCGCCGGCAGTTTCCGGCGCGCGTGCATCGCCCGGAAGTGGCGGGATAATTCGTGCAAGCCGCAAGCAATTCGTGGAACGAGACACAGAAAACGCGTGTGTATCTACGGGCGACTTTCACAAAAGCCGCGTGTCGACGTCGAACCGGATGCGTTTAATCTGCGGCCGTAAAGCGACACAGAGGAGACGCCCTTTCCCTCTCCCCTTCTCTCTCTCTAGAGAAGAGAAACGAGCGCCACACAATAGTAATTACCCGGCGAGATGAGCAGACGAACGGCTTGCGGATGAATGAGCCAACAAGAAGAATGAGAGAATTATTTACGCGGCTGGTGGTGATCCCATTAAATAATCGGCCGGTTGAACATCGGTCCCCTTCTCCCTCGAGAGGGAAAGAGAAAGAGAGAGGAGAGACGTTTAACGAGCTGTCGAGCTGATATTTATCCGACAGACGTCGAAGAATTACGTAAAGACTGGCAGACTGGTTGTCGTTGTTCTACGACCGCCGACAAAGCTGGGTCACGATCGATCGAGCTCGCTCGCTTCGCTTTTGTCGCCGCTAATCGCGTATTCTGCACGGCGTGCCGTGACCCAAGATGCGCTCGGGAATACTCGAGAAGCGTTTTCCTTCGATGACAAGTCATCGCCGGCTGCGGTCCCCTCGACGATGATGCCGTCCTTTGCATTTCTCCGGTAGGTGTGGTGCCGTGCCGGCGCACCTCCGTAAACAAACAGCATTTCTGTCTCCGATAAATCCTTCTCCTTCATTCACAAAAATATTTTTTGGAGAAAAAATTCCGGAAGATATATTATTCGATTTTTATGGAATGTATCTTATACGAAATTGTTCTTTGGAGTCTCCTAGACAAGATGACATAGTTTAACCCTTTGCACTTGGAGCTATTTTAACTGGAAAATTAAACGTTTCTCCCGATCTAGAATGTTTCCATTCCCTATGATTTTTGAAATTTTATGGATATGAAATTGGTATAATACCTCATACAATACCTAAATGTTTAGTAATTGATTAGATACCGATATGTTTAATAATGTAAACAATATTTTGAATAATGGTACAGCAATTTTTAGTGGCGCCTCGGAGTCGCCATTCGAGTGCTAAGAGTTAATATGAGATTACGAATGGTATCGATGCATCCTTTGAGGGAAGATTTACAATTTATTTAAAAAATTAAGAATCCAGAGAAAAATCGAATTGTAACGAATGTATGACTATAAATAGCTTGTCTCCACTCCAGTACATAGTCGAAAATCGTTCCCCGTTTCCGGTACAGAAACTAGAGGCACGACGCGACGCTGCGATTGGCGCTGGTTGAGACGTTCCACGCGATTCCCTGGAGCATAATCAGCGATCGGCGAGTTCGCGCGACCGGTTTCCTGTTCGGCGTCGAGTGTCGGGCGTTCTATTCCTGCGCGTCGTGTTTCTGTTGTCGTGGAAATGTCACGCAGACTGCGGCGTGTTTTGCGAGCGTAAAGAAACCGCCGCGTAAGCAGCGGCTGCAAGAAATGTCACTGCTATGTGACGCATACGTCGATCCACCTGGAGAACAGGCTAAAAGATGATATACCTGTAGACGTATGGTACAGCATAGAAGTCGCCGGCCGGTAAGATTACACGCTATATCGACACAATGGCGAGCCTGAGATTACGGTATTCGAGCGGCGCACGTGTGTCGGTCGATGCCTCGACAGCAAGATGATACGTTTCGCGATCCGGCAATGCGCTGAGCCAAGGAGATCTTCATACTGCGAGGTGCAACACTGCTATCAGTTCGAGTCGAATTCGAGGAATCTAGTTAACAATCTACGATGGTCAAGAATTTTTTGTAAAGAGAGGAATGACATTTTTCTTTAAACAAGTTACTGATTCAAACGTACATATGTATATTGTACTACTTGTGGTAATTTTTTCGTCGCGAAATCTAAGAAATTGGCCGAGTAAAACAATGAAATAAGAAGTAAAACAATCTAGTTCAATAACATTCAGAGAACTATGTCGTTTTCGTGACAACAGCACTAAAGTAATGGTATCCGATAAAGAATTCCTTGGCGTAACGTCGCCGGCTAATGACCAGATATTTATGGATCGGACTAGTTCACGATACTCAACGAAGTTGCGCTAGTTAGGCGCAATTAATACGGAAAACGACGGCAAATAGCCCCGTCCTTGGCCAATGGAAGAATCGGTTATCGCGACGTTTAGATCTCGGTTAGCAACGACTGGAACGGCCTGGTGTCCGCTCGTTAGCCGGTTAATTAGCATCACACTGGACGACTCCCGTTAATTAGAATTTCTTATTCCTGTTCGACGTGTCCACCCGAAACCTCTACCTGCATTCCTCTACCTGTCAAAGGCATTCAGAATAAACGATTTTTCTTTCTCTTCGTTAACCGGAAGTTCGCAACAATTTTACGTAACGTTGCCATTATGCTCGCATATCTTTTTTCTCTCTCCAGCAAGATATTTCGCAAATATCTTGCACACATGCAAAGACACAATGGTACATACCATCATTGTCAAGGTATATGAATCGAGTCCGATCGAGTAATTCTCTCGGCACGAGGCGTCCCGCTTCCGTGTGCTCGAGGAGCTGTACTCGAATGCAGAAACGCCTGACGTAATCGAGCACGATCGCGGTCATTTACATCGCAGTTTACAGATCTCGCCTCCCCGTCCCTAGAATTCCCAGTCTGCTGGCCTCGAGACTCGCAGGTTGATAATCCGCTCGAGTGGCGCCGTTGCTGATTAGCGACGCCCACGCTTGCGCACCCTTTCTGCTCGACTTTGTCCCTCTTTCTTGTTTCCTCGTACAGTAATCGCTCGTTCGTTGTCTGGCATGGTGGACAGGGTCGTTGTCCAGTGCCTACCCATTCCACTGCCTGTGAACGCCGCGTCGCTCCGCAGGGCGGCGACGATTGATGTCGGCTCGGGTATATCGGTGTGAGCACCACTACATTGACTCGAATGAATCGAATGTTCAAACTTCTTAATTTACATTATTTTTTTATGGGACCTTCATGAAGGTATTTCTGGCATTTTTCTGATTAAAATGACACCAAACACCATATAATTTCAATTGTACATAGTGTCTGTAAAAATGAAACACGCGGGACTCAGATCTGTCCGGCGACGGCAACACGCTTCGGTCACGCGATCCGTATTTCATTCTGTCCTTCTCTATGTTCGGCTCTCTACAGAAGTCTCGCTCGGCGCGGTCGGCGCGGTCGGCGCGATACTCTAGACGCAGTCATAAATCAAAAATAGTGTCCGGGCAGGTTCGTTGTCACTGAAAAACACGGCTTCTGGACAACGAACGAGCGATTACTGTACTTAGAGCGAGCCGCATTTATTATCGACACCGAGCACTCGTAAAAATCCTCCACTTCCGGAGCTGAGCCTCGAGAACTGGAAAATTTCTTCAATCGATGGCCATTTATTGTATTTTATGACTTTCATTCATTCGATGCTGAATGAGATAAAAAATTAATATTCTTGGTATCAGAAACTTCTGTCCAAGTTTTATCATTTTTGTTCAACTTTGTCCCTGCGCGTCCTCGTCCCGATAATTCACAAGATGTCCCATAATTTAGTCGACGGTTGTCCGTCGATAATCGCGTGACGATTTCGCGAAGGACGACCGTAGGCGTATCGACGCCATAGTAATTAAATCTGCGCTGCCTGTGGCGCCTCGTGCTTGTCATTTTGAATAGCCTCTTCTTTGAATCGCACCTAAACGGGCCTTGTCTCTTTGTGTTTCAGGTGAGTCCGCCCATTCGGGATTTCCATTTGAATCGTCGCCGAGAAATCGTGACATGGAACAACCGAGGCGCAACAATAGACGGTCACATTTGCAAAACATTTTCTGTTGTCAACGGAAAGAGGACGATTTCCACGCTTTGTTTCCCGATTTTTCTTTTTCTTCACTCTACAATGGGAATGCCAAATTCATCCGAGTACAAATTGCCAAATTCTTGTCAACTACGTTCTAACCAATAACCAACATTTTCCACGATATACTACATTTCATAGTACAGTACATATTCTACAGTTCGATTTGAGAGTTGACTAGCTGTTGCTAGCGAAAGAAATCACACCGCGAATTATGCAGTCTACGCGAAGATTGTTTCGTGCCTCGTCAGACAAATGACAACTGGCTGCGCTAGAAAAATGTGATGGTAGCCAGGTTGCTAGCATCGCGCTGTCTGGCCATCCTAACGGTGCAGCAATCGTTAGTCTGATCATGTTGTCCCTACAATCGCTGCGACACGAAGCAGTCGAGACTTTCACGGGCCTGACGATGACTCACGTGTCGTCGCGAAACCTCTTTCGCGTTCTCTTTGCGCGATCCTCTGAGCGAGAATAGTATTAAAAAGACATACTCCCCTTGCGAGCCAGAATCTGATCCTCTCGAGGATTCCAATTAATTTCAAAAAACCAGGCTGAAATTCAATGTTAAAATTAATTAATGTTACATATGCACCTAGTCCAAATTAAGCTGAGCGATTTTCGCTAGAAACATTTTCGTAAATTGTCCAATTTCGTTCTATAAACATCGCCATATCTACAATACACCACGAAAGACATTTAAGCCTACCCCAAGCGTAAAAAGCAGTAGGAAAATTCAATTTCATAATTCTCCAAGTAGCAGAAGCTACAGGAGCAGCGAGCATGACGTTCCCTCGGCGTCAGCGGTCGTTCGCGGGATTCTGGATCGTGATCGGCGGTTGCAGCAAAGCAAGCTGGCATCCAAGCTACGTCTACTGACCCAGAGGTGAGAAAAAGGAAAGAGGGGCTGTCGATGACCGCGCTCGCGCGTCTGGAATTCCTCCGTGAGTCATCGGCATTCGCGAAGGGGGCTCCCTTCTCGGTATGAGAAGTATGGCCTCTGTTCCAGGCCCCGTGTCCTCGCGTCTCCATGCACGGTTCACCATGACTCAACCGAATTTCTTGTTGCCAGCCCCCTGATCTCTCCTGTGCCCCTGAATTCTCGTCTCGATCGGACACGCGAATCTTCGGGACTAAAAAGTCGGAGAAATCGCCTAGGGCTAGACGATGCACCCTGTAATTGAATCCTGGATTCTTCGAATCCCTGGGATGCTAGGAAGCTGACCTCTAATCATCGATAGATTAATCGATGGACGTTTGAGCGAAATCAAAATTGCATTTGCTGAAAGACACAGCAGCTACTTAGTAATTTTTTTGTCTTTAACCATTTTAGTCGATTTACATCTATTCTGAAATATACGATTCATGTTTAGCGATACTCTGCAGCCATCCATTTTGATCATAAACGCATAAATTCTCATTGATAAGCATTATTCCAACGCTTAACAAATTCACGAAAATTTGAACAAGACAATAAATTCTAAATTTTGTATTTATTAAGAATAGAGACATCGCAGATACGCCGATTTCGTCGTAAAAAAGCGGCAAAGAGGCAGAAAAATCAATTACGTTAAAAATCTCTGTTTTCCACGGAGATTATTTACCGAATAAACGAACAGTTAATGATTTCATACAGACCCGATACTTTTCCGCGTAATCGTGACCGAGCGCGCAGCATGAACGAACCGGCGCGGCGGATGAATGGACGAGTCCGTGAATCATTCGAGGAGGAAGTTCAAGGCCGTGCGTTACGATACCGAGCCACGTGCTCTTGTATCGCATAATGCGTTATCAAGAACGCGTAATGCGTGCGCGCAGGCATTCTTTCCTCCTCCAGGAGCACCTATACAGTGAGAAGGGTCGACGACCCCTGGAAAATTCGATCCTGGATCTTTCCGACGATCCAACCCTCTGTAATTCCCGAAAAATCCGGATGATCTATTGACCGGTATATCCTTTTGACCTGAATTCTAAAGAACTGTCAGCTTCAGGGTCGATCTTCGAGTAGCTGGTTGGAGAAATTCGATGACAATCGATTATGCTCGATTTAGATTGAGAAAGATTTTTTTTAACGAATAGTTGTCGGACGCATTTGAAAATCAGTTGAGTTCGGTTTCTACTGTTTGTTCCTGAACAACGTGTTCCTCGAATTACCATGTAATTTCTTCTTTTCTTAGCCCTATGATACGAACGTTGACAAAGATTACGTCAGAGATTGTGCAACGATGCATTGCATAAATAGATCAAACTGTGTAATCCTCAATGCATGACACGCTAGCTCAAGAATTCAACAAATACTTCATTACGAAGCTATCGATAAGCGGTTTATATTCAACAATACAAAATTGTTCGAACATCATATTCAAATTGTGAAAATTCGTCAATTATACTGTTATGGTTACTCTGAATCCTCAAAATCGATCATCTGTTCATTAAAAAATTAATCTTCTCCGAAGAAAAACTACTTTATCTTTTCTTTTTTCGAGATTTCTCTGCATAGGAAGATCACCACGGATTGACAGATATATTTACGTTCGATGATCAAACCTATAAAATTCATGAGTACCTGCCTAATTGGCAGCGTCGATCGTAATCGCCGATGAGTAATGCTCTCACTTTGACTATCCGGCAAGATAATGACTATCTTGAATCGGTGTTTCCACTACCGCGACTCGATCATTGTGAATTTTCAGTGCCGGTGATAAGTGACGCCGTAGTCAGTGAATCACCGATCTTCCACGGTAACCACCTCTTCTTCTTTCATCTCCTCTCGACCCCGCCTCTCAGAGGCACGCGCGCCTCGTGACTCACCGATCCAGACTCTCGTGACTCTTGATCACCTGCATGCTGGATCGTGAGACCCGAATTTCGATCGGCTCGGATCTATTCGGTTTTATTCGGGCCACTCGCTACAAACGATTCTCGGAATTCTTGGAATCTTCGCGAATTTTTCTTGACAGCACTATTGGCACTGTGGGAATAAACTTTGTTGTTTGTATATGCTCCATTTTTCTTATCGTTTGTTATAGACTCAATATTTGTTTAAGCTACTTTTTGAGAACGATTTTCGCAACCTTCGTGATCTTTGAAGATTTTCCTTGGAAGTACCAATGATGATAGAAAAATAAACTTTGTTGGAAAGTGAAAAGACACATCGTTCAGTTACCGTATAATATTTTTCTCATCATTTGCTAGAGAATTCACAATTTTGCTAACCTGTTCAATGTGTCCTCCTTTTCTTCAATTCAACGTCCCATAATTCTTGATTTGCAACAAAGGCTTTACCAATCGTGCAATTGCGATAATATTGAATTAACCAAGAATGCAGTTGTTAATTCATATGGGACACACGGGGAACGTATGTACATATTTCGAACACGAAATCCAAACAAACGTGTGTAGGTCAGTAAAAACATTCTTGTTAAGCACTTCTCGGCTCCACGCGTTACGCAATATTTATAGCATAGTTATCCGGGAAGAGCGAAAAGGAGACGCGACGGAGAATCGCAGAAAAGTGTCCGGCATGCGTATTTTCAGTCGGTTACGTCAACCGGGTCTATTCGGCTGTGATCGAGGAACTGCAGAGGAAGAGTGAACAATCGGTTTCCACGTCAGATGCCATAAATAGTGGGCGTGATAAAAGCACCGCCGGTTTTTCGAGCTACGGCTTCTTATCTAGTGGTCCGGAGAAAACCACGTGTCTTAAGTGGCTCGATAACAGGCGTGAATCATCCTCGAGAGTCTCGCGCGACGCGTGAGAAAGCATTCGAACACGTACGGGACTGGTTTCGCCAAAACGAATCGTGTCGCGAATAGAGAAACGCGGCAATCGAGACTCGTTCGAGATTATGCGAAAGCCTCGATCGCTTGGCAGACACGTCGATTTGTAAATACTGAGAGGCAGTACATTTCGTTCTTCGTTGGTCGCAAAGACTACTAACATTTTTCTTCGGAAACCCGTGGGAATATAATACGAAATCCTGTTCCACAACATTGGTAGATTTTTTCACATGTTTACGTAATTTTATTTGAAAAGTGTCCCCCTATGATCAAGCACGATCCTTCATTAATTTGCCTGTTTCCAGCAAGAGTTCCTTATCTCGTCAAACAATTTCTAGAAACAATACTCATTGTTTCCGTTTTCCTTTAGCCGACAAATCCTCCAGGAAAAACCTCAGGACAGTCCACATATAAAATCCCCGATTAAATATAGCTGCCAGCAACGAAATCAATCGGAACGTCAGCATTTCCGGAAAGCTCGTCCGGCTCGTGCCATGAATTTCGCTATCGTTCTTCCTGTTTCGTGAAACCAACATGCGTCACGACTTTCTAATACGTGCACGCTTGTCATGGTTCACCATTGCCGACGCTTCTGTATGCTTTCTACAGTCGTCAAAAGCCCGGATTACTGGTTGTTTAGATTCGGTTACGTGAACGCTTCGAGCGTCGAACAGGAAGTCGAACGGGGATCATCTTTCGCAGGTTTACGATTTAATCTAATTTTCAGTTATCAATATTAATGAACCAACGAAAATATAAATGAACGACTGGAAATATTTGTTATCTCTACAATTTGAATACATGAAAAATTAAATTTATTTTGACTGATTCTATTTTTTTCACTTGCCCATTTTTGTCATAAACGCATCTAACGTACAGTCTTTGTTTTACGATCGGTTTGTTTTTCGTGAAATTTTTTAGGTTGCCGAGACTGGCTGTCAAAGTGATAATTAAGCTGGCTCAATTAGTCCGGTGATGAACACCGGCGCGCTGGGTTCGTCTCGGGACGGTTAAGACCGGCTCGAGTGCAGTTGCTCGTACTGCATCAGGCGCTCGATTGAAGTGCATCTCGATTTAGACGTCGGCGAGGGCAACGTGCACCTAGAAAGTAGATTTCGCGCGGACGATGACGCGCCATGGTTAATTTGATCTTCAATTGCACGCGAACGTTTCTCAACGTCTCATTCCGAGTACGCACACGTACGAAGCAATTATCATCCTTCTGAAACGAAACAATTATTCTAGTTTTCTAGTTTGTTCTAGCTATCTATAAAATCATTTCCCCAGCATTACCCGTTTGATTGGATGTTAATCAAAGTTTCTTCTTCCAAAGAAACAGATCGTCGATCGTAAGCGCGAGGAACGCGCTGGAAGATCGATCGATCGGAATGTAGCGGGCATCGACCCCATAGATCATCGGCCTAAAACCGGATAAGTGTTCTGGATCAAAGAGTCTCGAATTCACGAAGTACATCGGAGCTCTCGATTCCCGTGGAACGAGAACCGTATCCTCTTCTAGACTGTTTCAAGTTATGCGAGGCATCCTAATAGAGGAAGCCTGCGATCTTTAGATCGGCCAGCAAGGTTCGACGCACCGGACGCTATGCGAAACATTCGACCCGATCGAACTCGAGAGCATACTTTAATCTCGAGCCCTTTTAATCATCGTTGCTGCGGCGAGGCGAGCGCGTTATTTACGGCCCCATTAGGCTGCTGGATCGACGCTACTCGAACCGTTTCATTATCCCGAGATTTCGGTCCTGGCGATTTCTGTAAATTGTTCTGCACACTTGCCCTCTCGGCTCTACGGTAATGCCTCGGTACTTGTACGAATCCGAAATGTCAATATGGTTATCGGTTGATGTTAATCGGTATTGATTCTGCAAGATTTTCGAAGAAATCGTGTTCAGATTGATTTAATCGAATTTGATTGTTATTGAGTCGGCTCGAGGCTAGAGCCGCGTCGAGAATCGTGACATCCTTGACTCGGAAGTGAGTCACTCGAGCGAGTTACGCCATTCGCGACATCTAATCGTCCTTCTCGAGTCCAAGTTCAGGGCTTCCAGCGAGATTTTCTCGAACAGTCGATCCGTGCTGCTTGTCTCAATTGTGCTCTACACACGATTCCTCTTTTGAACAGACGGACCAATTACAATCTCTGCTGTTTATGATCGCACAGACGAGCTTCTCGGAATGTAGCTACACTATTCCGAGATTCATACAATGCCATTAAAAAAAAGTAAAAATTCAGTGATACCTTGTAAAAAAGACAAACATTCAGAGACGCGATAAAGGAAAGTTCAAACATTCAGTAATACAAAAACGCACATTCCTCGGGTTCCCTGATGAGGACAACGTTTAGGCAAACAGTTATACTCCCGCCGTTCTCCAGCAGCCTAATAGCTTTGAAAGAAGCTAGAGAGGCGGCTCTGCAGGTAAGTCAATTAGCGTTTCCCGGAATCATGGTTGCCCGATACGGTTATCTCTCGAGCCGGCAGCAGGTAGTTCGACTCGTACATCCGGCGTGACACGTGACCGGTTGCGAAATCTTGGTTTGCGGAAGCTGTTTCGAGTATCCGGATGGTTCTTTCGAGAATCGATCGGGGCCAGCTTGACCGGCGTCGATGGCCGATAAATCGATTGGGTCCGACTCCCGTTTGCCATTCAGTCCATTCAGTTGGATGACTCGGATGACTCGTCCGCGAAGCAGGCAGGCACGTAGGGATCGTGGCAGTCACTGGTCCATTCATTCGGCGGTGACGTAATCGCAGATCGTACTATGAGAAGTCGTGAATCGCGCGCGGGCTGCACCGAGTGCATCTCTTGCTGCACAACGTATCCACGCGTGCATGCGTCATGCTCGACACGCGCCCGCCGAGGAATCTAATTGACATCCTCGCAGCGACCCATAAGGGTCAAATGCATTTGCACGAGTGTCACCCATCCTGCTATTTTTCATTTGCAAGGCGTTAAACTGGCGTTAGACGTCTTGTCTCCTGGAAATCGTTTGTAACGGCCGTGATCCAATAATAACATGAAGTTAAACATGCAACTGTTAAATTAAGGATCACACGTCAGATTCATCCGAAAGCGATTCGCCTTATCTCCTGGAAATCGTTTGCATGCTCTGCGTGTCGTCATCTTTGATAAAAGCGTCGGCGAGGCATCGGCAAATATAGAGCGTTTGATGGCGTGGAAAACATTCATGCTTGTACAAATCGAATTAACAAACAAGAGCTGAATTAGACAGAGCAAAGTGCTCAATTATTTAAACACTGCTGAACTGTCGATGAACGCTCGTAAAACAACAGAATATAATCAAGAGAAAACTCGTTATCATTAGTTCTAAAAAAAGAAGCGATTGCCTTTCTTGAAGAGACTCGGACCATGAGCACATTACTCAAACTATGAACAACAAAGATTAACAAATCGCTGATTATCTGAAAAAAAAGATCACACGACAAGTAGTAAATTACCAAGAACAGTATGGATCAATGAGAACGTTTCCTGAATGGAGCAGCAACGGTTATGCAACGATTGAGGATCCGGTTCCGGTCACGTTGATCCACAGAAGCGAGCCAGCAGAGGATCCAGCGTTCCACAGAACTCTCTATCCCCTCTCGATCCTTTTCGATCGTCGATGAATCATCGGTTCCTGGAAAACGGCAGCCAGTTACTCGTTCACGACAACGATTAGGCTCCCCTCCACCTGTTCAACCTTCTCCGGGCCAGTGCTCGATCAGGCTAAGTGATCGTGAAATGCTGATCGACTACCACCACCAACAACAAGATCCGCGACGCGTGCAGCACGCGCCGGATCTCGCTGATAACGAGCGCGACACTCGTTATCAAACGGGTATTTGTACCGGCGGGGGATCGAGCGTGTCGCCAGTCATCCGCCTCGACTCGCGCGCGCTGGATCTCCTCGATCATCCCGATCGATCACTTGCCGGACCTGTTCCATTGCACCGACCTCACGACGACGTGTAACACAGTGACATAGATGAGATAGATCGCTGCCAGTGGGTTTTACCAAGTGTTTGCGAGGTGGCTAATTGTTACTCCGCGAGTTCTGTGCTGATAAGCAAAGTTTCGCAACTATGTTTTCTAATCGGTGCACAATTGCATGCTCATTGATCGATAGAGATTTACGTGGGATCTATTGTTCCTACGCTGCATCGGGGTTAGTCGAGCTGATTGGAGTTTGTAACAGAGATTGTTTATTTAAACGCGTTCAGATTTTTAGATTTTCTACTTCTGAATTGTACCTCTTTCAGGTATTATCCTAATTAGAGTGTAACGAGTAACGAGTACACCGAGGATTTTCATGCGAAATACAAAATTCGTAATTCGATTGTGCCTGAAAATTTTCTTTTCAATCCCTTGTCAAAGACAATTGCCTACAAACTCTTGACACATGTACGTGTGCGAACAATTGACATACAACATTTTTCCATGGCGTCGAGGATAGCTTCGTCGAAAGGTGGTTTCAAACTCTGAAATCAAAATTCAGATTCAACTTTCATGGAATAAATTACTCCATTCCCTCAATCAAGTTCTGCGGTCTTTTAATTTCTACATCCCCTAGTTTCGCTATTATTAGACACGTCACGACCCCGAAATATGAATTGTACTTTTATGGTCTCACAGGCAAGAGCATAATCTCGGTTTCCAACGTCTCCATGGTGGTCCACAAAATCCCCGTTGCCCAGTATATAGTCTGGCAGGCACGCGTGTTCGAAATTAACAGGCGTCGCTACACTTCCTAGTGACCGGCTGCATAGAAACGAAACGTGTCTCGAACCCATGCACTGTGCACCGTCTCGGAAACCCGTGCCAGCCGACGCGTACAAGCATTCCTCTCGTCGTCTATGGCGTTCCCCATACGTGACTTCCCGACCGGAAACGGACGCTTCGATTTCCTTCACGAAGCGTCGAACGCGCGCCGAAATCGGCCGCTCCTATCGCCCGACACCAGATCCGACCTTCTCTTTTCCGACGAATATTATCGGCTGATAACGTATCCAGATAAAGTATTTTAAGTGTCTCCAGTTCTCGCGCTGCACGTAGCTTCGACGAGCCGCCTCATTCTCGACACCACCTTGCTGTCAGGTTTCTCATGCCCTCGGAAAACCTCGTTCTCAGAAACAGTTTCTCATCGGTTTCTTGAACTCGCACCATTTTCTCTTACACTCGTGTCTCGATAGTCTCCAAGGTGTTCGCATAAATTATCAGAATTCTTTCGCGTGGAAAACAGTGTTTGAACAGCTGTTCCCCGGAGGGTGGTTGTATGGAAATGAACCGTAGATAATAGCTGGGAACGAACCTAATCGGTCAATGGATAAATACTTTCCGTCTTTATCTTGTTTTCGTTAGGTCTTAGCAATTCGGTTCCCGGTGATTTCGAAGAAAGAGCAGCTATCATCCCTTTGCAGTGGTGGAATGATCAATAGAGCTGGCGTGCATGATGCAGTGTTCCTCTAGAGCCTAGGTTTCAGTGTCAAAAAGGATTTTTGTTGTCATCTACCCGGAATTTAAATATTCTGCTCCACATATTATCTCTACTTGTGAAGCTAGATTGAAAATCATTGAAATATATTACAAAATAGCATTCGAAAATATCCCTTCATTTTCCAAATAATTACCATGAAATCAATTATGCACACCAGCTCGAAACCCATTCTCTTCGACAAAACAAATTCGGAGTTTACATTTCTCCGGTGCTGATTTCCTCGTTATTTCACGAAACCCACAGAGCATGATCGAGAAACGCTAATCGGAGAGGTGTGTCGCGTCGACGGAAGACAGTGTTTGCAAAGGATCTATGCCCGCCGAGCGATAAATCAGAGGGAGAGATAGAGAGAGCTTTTCGGATAGCGTTGAATCGCGAAGGATTTATGAATGAGCGTGGACAGGGGATTGAACATGCTGCACAAGCATCGCAGAAGCTCGCTGAGCAGCTTGCTGCACCAGAAAGACAGAGGCGCTTTCCTCAAATCCGTAAGTAACCTTCGGGAGACCGAAACATTCCGCAGATACGTGTTATCGAGATCGTAAAGCGCGACGCGCTCGCTCGTTTCGCGCAATTACGCATATTTCCGTGGTGACTGATCGGACGAGCGTGACGACTGACTCATTGGGTGTTTGAATAGGTGGCAGGGAATTAAGAATTTTGCTAATTAACACAAGGAATCTGCGGAGACGACCGGAGATACGCGAGCTTGACATTCGCGGTCGCCGCGAGTCTGTAACAGGGTTCTAGGGAACGTAAACCGATTTCCATAACGCAAATAAAACACTTCGGTAATTACTAGACTGCGGATTTGATGCATTTATGACAAAAATGGGCACGTACATTTTAAAGCATTATGGGTCAGAAGAAGAGAGACTCTTCAGAGAAACGAGTCTACATATATATGTATATACACACATATCTCCAACTTTAAGGGCTGTTTTTACCCCTTCGGCACGGACGATGAATAATAAATAAACATAGTACATAACAAACGGTCAAGCGAAGCACTGTATCAAACGTTCGCGCAAGACTAATCTCTCAGCCGAGTTCCATCAAAATCACTTGAGTAACTCGTCAACCCAATAAACAATGCAGAATCATCGTTGTTCAACGATATCACTGAACAGTTAATTCGCAAGACCATGAGAAGAACTATCTCAGAAGAGACTCTCGAGGAAACTCAATACAAATACGATTCTCTCTATCGACGAGATTATCGTTGCATCTGGCTGGTGTCATAAAAATCACGATTGTTCTCGGAACAATATACAGGAAGAGGATTGTCGTCGATGCCGAAGATAACGGATTGGACTTTACCATGATCGTCGTGAGAACCTCTGCGGTTTCGTGATGCAGTGGTAATCTCGACGTCACCGGTTTCTCTGTCTCTGTCTACAGTTTGCGTCATCGTTTCGGTCAGAAGCTCGATTCGCGGTTGTAATATCTATCGGGTAATCAAAGCGGCGCGGCGCACAGCTCGTCGTCGCGCGTCGGTCGTCACGATCCGTTACAACGCATGGTCGTCGGTGACATCATCGTGCTAAAACTACTCGGCGATGTCAGTCGAGAGGAGACGACGTCGCATCGTACACACGCGACCACGAAGAGAGGACGTCTGGGGAATCAATGTCGCGCGCGCGCGCGCGCGAGCGACCATAGGCTGCATGTGCATGCGCACGTGTGCAGCGGAGAGGTCAGGTTGTCTCCACTAACTCGACCAGATGACTAATCGTTGTTTACTGTTGTGATGACTGCCCGGTTCGCGAGCACGAGCGAGCTTGTGATCGGAATAGCGAAACCGGGTGGTGTGACTGTGTTCGATCAATCACACCGCGATCAATTAACAGGGGCCAATCAGTGACACGTTTTCCAAGGATCCTGAAGAGTTTGGTGATACCTCTACTGCTGAAAAATCCCACAAAACCGAAGTAACCTACCGCTAAACCTTTTCTTTTGTTTCTTTTTTGTTTAATGGCGGTTTGGGACTCGGCACGGTTTCCGGAGAAAGGACCGTGCCTATACCCACTAAGACCCCATCGCCTAGGCCCCTTTCAGAACCTTTCTCCTCACCATGGACCGAAGACTCTGTTGATCCGATGACCCGTTTTCCGCATTACTTCCGGATCGACTCCTTCGGATACAACCACGAGCCTGTCCTTGCCTTTCAAACCTAACGCTAAACCTACCACGGTCAAATCACCGGTTTTCGCAATTATTGAAATTACAGAAACGCTTTCATTGGAAATAACGGAATCGACTTCTTGATTTAAGCAAGTATTACCCCCACTCTATCTTCCCCTTCTACGACGCTACTGACAGAGAATATAACTTTTTCCGCTGAATTCGTAGCCTCTCCCCTCATCTGCCTCAAACTATGTAAAAACATAATTGCCTTCCTGCAGCAGATGCAATTTTTTTCGTAACAAAAACTATTATCGAATTGAACGGGAGCAAAAAATTGGAGATTCTCGACCGATTTCGCAGAGACTCGCCGTTTTCATCCGAAAGCAATAAGGTCGATCAATTAAGATTCGTTAGCCGGCGACGACCTTGCCGTGGCAATTCGTTCGGCTAATTAATTTAGGCAATCCTGACGATCCTCCTTCTCCCGAGCTCTCCCAATCGAGAACCACGTTGCCAAACAACCGATGTCGATTTGCAACGCCTAATGAAACTTAATCGCCGCATACCTCTCGCCGTCGTATAAGCTTCGTTACATAAGCCGCGGGCATCTGAATGCACCGAGCTGCATTGGCCGCTCGCCATAAACCCGATGCATCGACGACGGCCGATAGCGTTACATATTTTTCTCCCCCATGATTTTTGCGCAACGATCTCGCTAATTAACCTTCTCGTTTTACCGGATCCAGTCCGAAGAATCGAGAAAATCGCGGAATAATTATCGGCAGAATGGAAATGCATTTGAATGAACAACAAATGCAACGAAACGGAGCGTGGAGCGTTCGATTAATTTTAATTGGCGCAGAGTCCGGTCTGGACTAATGGAACGTTTAGCTGTTGCACAATTATAGAGGAGTAGCGAACGGTCTTCAAGATTTTCCTCAAGCTATTTTGTTCGGTGGAAACTGTTCAAACCGGTTTTGGAAAATTCATGTACCTGAATGTTGATCGTATTGTGCGTGATTCACGCGAATCTATTAATAGATCATTTCGTACGCATTTTGTGCAGATAAAAACCGCGATGACATAAATGTTAACAAGTTTGAAGTACATACACAATAACGTCACAATTTTTATCGCTTCTCTCTCACTTTTCCAGCATTCATGAAAACTTTCAAAATTGTAGGAAATAAATAGATTAAATTAATTTACACCTGAAAATCTGATCGATTCTCCCACTCACTCTAATTCCTCCGAAAATGATCCGCAGGACAAAGAACTGTTTCAAAAGTCCTCCATCCCGTGAAAGTCCTCGAAACCGGTCCTCCAGAGCATTCACCTAACATCTCGCATCGAGAACAACTTTTGCCCGACAAAATCATTCTACAGAAAAACTGATCGATCAATCTTCTACTCGCGCCTAAAGTTCTCCCCACTCCACCACGAAATTATTCCTATGTTTACTAATAAACGTTCGCCGATCGGGACTGTTACATCACAGGCAGATATTTTTGTTGACGCGTATTTATCGATGCAAAGATACACGACTGCTGATAACAGTTATCGCGCTCGAGCTAGATGATTGGCAGCAGTTCCTTGAATCGGGAACGGCAAATCCGGTCTAATTAAAGCCGATCGATCGATGTTCATTTCGGTCGATTTGTTTCGACGAGACTTCGTTAATTCTCTGAAAATCGTGGATCGTTGGTATGAGAATAAACATCATTTTTGTTAATTCATTGGATGCATTTTCTGGTAAATTGTAATTTTCTGTAATGAATGTAGTTGTTATCTACAGGAGTAGTCGATGGTTACTTAGTATAAAAAAAACATTGTTCTTGTTAATTATACTTTTATGAAACTGTTACTAGGATGTTCGTGACATTTTTCCTATTAAAAAGGAAGTTTAATAGAACCTCGATTATCCGAGCTAAAGGGTAAATGTTACTCAAATTGTGCCGTGTTTGGTATTGTTTCAACCAGAGAAATGTGACGAAATAATTAAGAATAAGAAAATTTGGTCATCGAATTAATATCGTATATCGAGAAACAATGCGTGCAGGTGAATTGAAATGGTGGTGGAAGAGGTTTGCGGTTTTTACGGAGGTTCGCGATTTTCCGTGCCCTGGTTATCGCGAGATTCGGCACGATAAGAGTGCGAAGCGGCTCGTTCCTCTTGTCGCGGATGGAATTCCTTCGTTCCCGAGGGCTTATCTCACGATTCAATGCCACCGCGACGACCGGCCCGAGAAATTCTCCTCGGCTAGGCGAGAGAGAACTCCTTTATGCACGCGTAGAACCGGAGGAACGTGTTTCTCGACGCCGAGCCGCGCCGAGCCGCCGCGCTGCTGCACGAGAGAGGAATCCTTTGTTCGAGCGGACGCGAGCGTGTCGCGCACACCTTCCAACGACTAATTGCCCGTGCGCCGGCCTCCGTTCAATGGAACCACGCTCCTCCAATTTCTCTCTGTCCCGTTCCCTCGAAAACTCCGCGGAAATTGCTCCAACACGTCGCACTGTAATCGCGTGGAACAAAAGTCTCGTTAACCTTTAACGTCGTACCTCGCGACGCTTTTGCTGCGCTCTTTGTTAACCCTTTGTGGACGATGATCGATTAACAATTTGTTTCAACGTTACAATAATCTCTTAATGATTTAGACAATGAATTCATAATAATCTATTCATATTTTTAACCGTTCTTTTTATGTACCTAAATGTTTAATTGTCCAGGGTCCAGACATTGTACGTAATGTCTAGAAACAATGAAAATTCGGTAATCTCATGATATTCGAATGAGAATAATGAAAATTATTGATATTTCATTTTCACGCCAATTTACAAGCGTGAATATATACCCTGAGCGACTCGACGCCCATTCCAGGAACTCGCTCGTTATCTAGACTTGATTATTGGTTTCCATTTCTAAAAATCGAAACCGTGCGAGAACGTTCCGAGAACGTGTCGCAAGACACCGAGGGTAGTCTGAAAGCGACAGACTGTGTGGCTTCTACGCGGAAGCTACAGTAGTCAGTATTCACGGGAGCAGAGTTTGGTAATCGAGGGAACTTCGGGAAAGTGATAAGATTAGTTTTTCTTTGCGGAATACTTAAAACGTCGAGGCAACATCGGTGTTTCGAAATTTCTTCACGTGCGTCAGCGTGCCATTATCGGCTAATCGGGAAATAAAATCCGCGGGAGAGTAGAAGCGCAACGAGATAAAAATTATCGCATAGATAAAAATAAGTGATTTCGAGCAAACAAAAGAAGAACAAATATTTCTATACGGAGTAAATGGTAAATATGTCAATACGAAGGAAAACAAGGTGTGAAGAGCAAAGATGATTTCGATGTTGAGACGAGGATGATTAAAAAAATCACTATGTGTTCTTGATCGAAGCAGAGGTCATCTCGTCGTTCGACGGAACGATCGAACGATCGAATGACCGAACGACCGAACGATGTCACGTACTGTGTATTATAGGAATCTTGATGTAATTCATCTGGAGGTTCTCGGATCGATGCTTTGTGACGGTCGAAATCCGGCTTTAACGTGGCTCGTCTTCGAGGCTTATGAACGCGGTATCACACGCACGTGTACATACACCACCGGACTTTGTACAACGACAGTGTCACGGGGAGACGTCTCCGAATCGCCTCTTTGTGTCTGGCGAGAGCCAACACGCCTACAGCTGTCTGCCAATGCTCCCGCCGATAGAGTCTCTTGCCTGCTCGAAGACAAACGGAAGGGCAACGAAATTATTTCCGCCGCACCCTGGCCTTTACCATTTCGACGTTAAACCGGTTCATCCCCTTAAAAAACCATCCTCAATCAAATCTACGCAAACATTACCAAGTTCCGATCACCCGTTTTAATAACTTCTCGATGCACAAAGAGGATTTCATAATGGTTGCTCGAAATTCGAACGAAGTCCCTCAAATGTGGATGATGAAGAGCATTTTATACAGAGAAAAATTGCTTGCTCTGTTGATGGTGCTTGAAGATGAATTTTTCGACTCAGAATCTCCGTTAGAGCCAAGGGCAACTAAACCACGCCCACTCGGAGTATTATATATAGAGTGTGATGGTGTTCAGAACTAGATTTTTCCGAGATGTACAATCTAGATGAAATATTGTCGTAGAATATCTTTGGGGCATTATTCTGGGTTCTATGGAACCGAGGGAAACTAAGCCACGCTCATTCAAAGCACTTCATACATGATCATTCTCTGTTTTGCTGGTGTTTAGAGTTGAATTGTTAGGGGATACGGAATCTAGATGAAATATTTGCCACGCCCACTCCGAGCATTTTATACAGAAAGAAAAATTGAACTGTCTGTAAAGTCTACAGTCTCTGCAACCCAGAAGCTCTTCCAGGTGGATCTAAACATCACATCATCCGCTTCGATCCAACAACACGTTCGGTCCTCTAATCCTTCAGCAGTACCGCTATCTTTTCATTCCATGGTGTATCAACATCGCCGACTCTCCCAGCAATAAAGATTTTTTCTCTCCAACAACCGCGATCTCGGTAATCACAGAAATCATGGGTCGAGCTAACGAGTCGAGGGAAAACCGTAACGGTTCGCGGCGCCATTTACGGGGCCATAAATCACGTGGCTCCAAAGTCCGCTGGTCGCAGATCGTCCAACCAATGTTTTGCACGAAAAGAAGCCTCGCCGGGATATTATTTGGTCGCTGACCTATCAAGGCGGCCTGCCGCACCTACCCTATCAATTGCTCTTTTTCGAGTATCCCTCTTTATCGAGTCTCTCGTTCTCTCTTGTCCCGTTTCTTGCTGGTTTCCTTCTTCTCCACTCCCTCGTCAACTCTCTCCCTCTCCGTTTTCTTTGTCCGTTTCACGGGGAACTTCTCACTTTTCCGTGGCTGGGGAACAACACAACACCGGTCCTCGAGGACACCCGGTACACTTTCGCCAAAATTCCACAAGGCGACACGATCCCCGAGGCTCCTCGAGTTTTCTTCCAGCACCTCGTTAGACCGCATTCCTGCCTTTGTTGCCCCTCTTTTCCGAACACCAGATGCTTGCTTTCTTCCATCCGCGATCGAACGATGATCGACCACCTTGACTCTCGATCATTCTCTTGCTGTTCAGAAGCTAAATATCATCAAGACAAAGTCTGCTAGTCTTAGACCACCTTGGTGTCTCCAAAATCAAACCAAAACTGTTTTTGAAACCGGGAGTAAAACATGTTTCACTAGAGAGGTTTTCCCAAAATGGAGAATCGATTGCTGCAAGATATCGCGTTCTCGTATGGATCTTTTCAAGATATTATATACAACTTTCACATTTTTCGAGCGATACGCTTATTATAAACATTACATTTAATTGGTCATTCCTGAGATTTTGATAGCCTCTCGTAAATATAAAACATGTCGTGTGGTTTACTGTAATTACGTCGAGCGATTGCATTTTATGTCGATTAAAACGAACGAAAACGATTCCGTGGAAAGATTAAAAAGTAATATTAAAATCGGTGACACAATTTTCTAATGAACTTCATCGAATAACTGTTTCAGGGCCGATCTGTTTTCTCGAGAAATCAAAAGCAAGTAGAAAATAACTGAACTCCCATGTTGCCCATGTCCCTGACCTCCCGAAGTTCGGCCATAAAAGCAATTTTTCGATCGCATTACAGTGCGCCACGGTTCTCCCCGTCCGCTTTAAGTAGAATGAGCGTAAACTGGGACACACACAGATAACTCGTTTCTCGGAACCGTAAGCGACAAAAACGTTATGCTTTTTGCCGGTCGGCTACCCGAGACCAGTGTTAAAACACTTTTCCTTCTTTCAGCAGCCGCAGACGGCTTTTTAGGGAGAAATAAGAAAAGCAATCTTTACTGCTCGCTTGATATGATGTACCTTAAAACTTGTTGTTCAAATTTCTTTAAGAAAATGAAATCGTCCCATCCAAATAAGTAAATTGTTTCTACTCAATGATTTAACACGTTAAGCGCCATGTCAGTGATGATCGGTGATAGTCTACTTTTCGTGCAGGCCGCGTTAATTAATAAATTCGTCTATTAATTTCGGGATCATATCACGAATATACCTAAAAAGTAATACTTTGCAAATAAAATTTTAATGAGTTTCATTAAATTCGGTGAAAATTATTTATTGCTAAACTTAGCTAAACGGAAAGATAGGCAAGACAGGCTTGGCGCTTAACGTGTTAATTATTATTGGACAAGAGATGTGCAAATAGAATCGTATCGAATCAACCGGTGAACCGTTCTACACACACGTACTACAGAATAAAACGATTTCAATGACGATGAATTAATGAAATGCAAGTCTCACATGCGCGCGAGGTACGAATTCGTAAATTGGCGGGTCTGAGAAGGTTTGCGCGCGCAGCGCTGCGATCGTGGCTCGCGCGATGCGGTCGCGCCACCGGCGGTCAGTTCGGCTATGACCGTCGCGCGGCGAAGATCGTGCCAATTCGATTTGAAACGTGTTGTGTGTTCGCCTTTGTGCCAGCCGGTAGAGGTTAAGCGTACTAACCGTTCGCCGAAAGTCCGGCAAATTTAGCGAAATCTCACTCTCGCCACCGAAGAATCATGATTCGCGAGACGGTAGTGCGATCGCGTGGGCGCGTCAAAACATCGACCAACGATGACACGTGAAAACTCGTGTCCCTGCGTGACCAGTGTGTGTTCGCCCGGAGATACCGAAGAATCGTATCGCAGCGAGCGCGATGCTTCGAGAGGTCGACGGTGTATAAAGTGCTCGCTCGAGGTTCTCGCTGCGATAAGGACTATGGCGAAGCGGGGAACACACACCAGATAAAACAGTAGAAGCGCGTGCCCTTGGTGAACTGTCAAATGGTTAGTCTCCTCTCTTTATCTCCTCCTTTCCTGTACAGGATGTTTCACTTAGCATTATCGCCCGAAACACGACCTTTCGGTGACCTTGGAGGACTCGGTGCCTCCGCCGGATCTCGAAAAGAATTTTAAGATAACGTTGTACATATTGTGTATTATTATTTATAGGATTCGTGCGAAGTATGTAATACAATGATTAAAGAAATTGGGCTTTACATCTTTCTTAACCTGTCCCATAGGAATGCAATTATAACGTAAGACGTAAGATGAACAAAGTTATGGACCGCTTCGGATCGTATGCTAAAATGATGTGCGAACAAATTCGGAACATTTGCAAACCGGTTAGAGCGTTAACACTAAACGTACCAAGTTGTAAAAGTAACAGGTATACATGTTGCCTTATAAAAATGACATATTTATATCTATATATATAAAGTTATTTCGTGGTTGCCAGGAAAAACGCCGCATGTCACAATTCCAAAAAATTCGAGTTTATGCATTCATTGAGCTTTATAGTATAGGTCTTTAGCAGAAAAAAGGTCATGAAAATAAATTCGGAAGGCTGAAAAAATAATGCAATTTAACCGATGTCAAAGCAATCCTATGTCAAAGCATTATTGATCAAACCTTTAAAGGGCAATATCTCAAAAGTGAAAGTATGTGACATGCGTCGTTCTTCCTGACAAACCACACAGATATGCGCTCCAATCTATTATAATATATTTATATATAGAAAGATATTTATTATATCGTTTCTTACAAAAGCATCTTTACAATTTCAGTAATAATCGTAAAATAAAAAGTCCAGGACCGGTCGTTTGATCGTTCGCGGTGGGTTTAGCGTTAATTCCGGTGTCGCCTCGAGTAGGTACGCGACTAGACGGTACATTTCTGTGTACAGAAGCTGGTGCAAAGGTTGGAGCGAGAGGGACACATGCAGCGGAGGGCATCCTCCGTGTTTACGTTGCAATAAGTGTGTTCTTTTTACGAACGTTCTTGCGGGAGACGGACAATTGACGTGTTTCCATCGGTTCCGTTGACCACAAGCCTTCATTTACGTAACGAACGGGTTGCGAGATCACGTAGCTTGCATATCGTTATTCCGGGGACGTCCAAGTGCGCTTTAACACGCAGAGCTTTCGACTTATTATTCTATAACGCGGATTTTCACAGACCGAGAGCTGTAGAAACTTCATGGAGTTTCTACAGACCGGATGTACAGTTTTTTTCGGGCCAGATGATTGGAGCCAATTAGCCGTGAAAGGTCGACCGCTTTCGAACGAATTTCGAGATCCGGGATCAGCTGGTAGATCTGCTCCGAGGCAATTATTAATGAAGCACGTAGGTGTAGCGGGTTCGATCTGTTGCGCGCCGTTCGGAGAACGGTGAACGGCAGTGGCGATCCACAGCTACAAAAATTCGAAAATGTAACATGCTGGCTCGAGCGAGACTGTAAACAGCTGTAGCACGTACGCGGCCGATTGTATTAATATACTTTCGTAGTACGATATTGACTTCGGTACGGCACGGGTATGTTTATAACCTCTGCAATACGATCGACGGTGTTATATATCGTATGGCTGTAACTTTATTTAATTGCATTGTTGCCTGACTCTAAAATTTTGCTACAGTCTGGTCATAACATGCTGGAAGTATCTTACAGCTCGACCAGTATTTTTATAACTTTATATGATTGCGTTGTAGCCTGACCATAATATGAAACAAGTGTGTTTTAGTCTGGCTACAGCACGATATGTAGAAGTATTTTATAATTCGACCTTGATCCTCTGCAACTGTATTATTGTCCAACTATAACTGGTAGAAGTATCTTATAGTTCGACCAGGATTCTGTGCAGATCTGTTATTGTACGACTATAATTAATTTCTAATACATTACAGTCTGACCACGACATAGTAAAAGTATTATCAGAGATAGAAGTAATGTTACACTCCGATTATGATGCAATTGCGTTGTAGTCCGACTATAACATTACACAATTATAGCCAGACTATAATACCATAAAACGACGTCATAGTCTGACGATGGTCCTTCTCAGCTTTGTGACTACAATATCGTATAATCGCGTTATAGTCTCGCTAGAATAAGATAAGACTGTTCCCTCAGGCGACCATGCAATTGAAACACATTGCTGTTACGTGACTGTTGCAGCTATCGAGTAAATTGACTATAATTCTACACCGATCTAGAACAAAGTGGACACAGTTCCGCACTATTACATTATACTGTAATGTTATTATTTTGCCGTCGTAGAAAAGTCTAAACATAATATTCTTGGACTGTAGCGCAAATACAGGTTGTCCCAAAAATGTACTTTCTCAAAGTGGCGATTCCTGAGGTCATTTAGAGTAACTTCTTCCTTTGCGAAAAACATGGACCAATCAGTGGAACCTGTTGCCTCGCCCTGATTGGTCCGTGTTTTTCAATGACGCCTCAAGGTCGCCGTTCGAGTGCAACAGGTTAATCCTTGTTTGAGAGAATTCGGAGCAGTCGTTCTGAACAGCGAATGTTTGTTGCAGATGTCGGAGTTCCCAGTGGAGGGAGGGGAAAACGGTGACATGCACTCTGTCATGGAGAACTTCCAGAAGAACAACATAGTGACTGGCAGGAGTCATGTCACGCACCATCCACAGGTCACCACGTCGTCGCAGGTAAATCTCGCGCCGAATCAATCGAATCTTGTAAAGTTCTCGTTGTAAATCGAGCGTGCTCGTTAAGCGGTAGTTATAAAAGAAGCTGATCGTTTGTAAACATTTCAACGATAAGTCAACATCGAGCGAAACAAAGTTCGGACGGTCTGCCGCTCATTCGATTAACAAACACGGAACGTCTATCGTGGCATTACCGTGTGTTTTCTTTTTTCTCGGCGAGTAATCTGCTGCTTACATTCCGCCACAAAGAATCCAACGATCGAAACGTCGCGTCGCGGTAACGTCGCGTCGCGTCGCGTCGGGCCGATGACTGTTCGAGAGGATGATTGCGTGGAGAGCTTTCTATTTAAAATGCCACGCGCGCGACAGTCTTTAATCACCGATTTCTGCGTCACTGTAACAAGGTCGCGACAAGTCTCGCCCACGTGAAAAATCGAATTTCCTGAACTTCGGATTATTCACCCTCTTTCTTGAGAGAATGTCCGAAATTATGCCAGGATCGTCATCCTTTTGTTTACATATTTCTCGAAAATCATCTTCTCGAAAACTGACTTCGATGCATCGCATACGAGCGATCCTATTTATACGGGTTCTCGTTTCGGTCACAATTACATCGAAATAGATACGATCCGAGAGGGCTGTCGCAATCGACAAGGTGTTTGGCAACCGGCCGCCTATGCAGGTGGAAAACATTGAACCCTCTCGGAATCGCTTCAGACACTCTCCAACTATGTTTCGCCGAAATGAATTCGAGACGCGCCATGTTGCAAAAGCGTGCGAGTCGTTAACGATTGCCAATGCGGATCGTGGAACAATACTCTTCTTGAAACTAGTCTCGGTGGTTAGGGGATCTTCGAGGACGATCTATCAGCGGAGCGACTCGATTATGCAATGATACCAGAGTCCACGTGTTTCTGCGCCAACCACTGATACCGTTATCGTCGTTCTCTTTTAATTACGCCGCAGATCGAGGCTCATTTGCAAAGTGGATTGCTGTGGAAGGGGCACCCGAGATTCGTCAGGTCTCCAGAGGACTATGGGGGACTTTCTTCGTTTCATAAATGTTTGTTAAAACTGTGCATAATATTTTACAAATCTTATAATGTCGTCGTGGCTTCAAGAAAATCATCACTTATCAATCCATTGCATAATCCTCAACAGACCCTGAAGATTCCTCAACGCACCCGTCTGCAGATCTGAAAAGGTTCTAGCACCTTGCAGAACCCTCAACAAATCCTCAAGTTCTCACTGGATCTCGAAACACTGATCAATTTTTCAAAACTGCATAAACCTCGACAGACCCTGAAGATTCCCACGGCACAGAACCTTGAAGAATCCTCATCAAACCTGTCCGAAGACCTCTCAGCGATGAGAATCCTGAAGAATTCGTCAACAGCTCTCCAGCCCAGATGGATCCCAAGTTCCACCTCGGAGATTCGATGGAATCTCGGTTAGATCCCCCGAAAATATAGCCGACCCGGCGGTTGTCGCGTCGATATTCCCATCCGGTTGAAATAATTGAATAATCAGGGACCGGTAGACATACCCATACCTTTGCGCAATGTCGCCCACGTGAATTTTTTTCCTGCCAGTCGGTGGAACGAAACTTCCATGTCCGGGAGCCTTGAAGACCGACTTTCTCAAGGCCTGTTCGCCGAGACCGTTGCCTCTCTTCGACGTCGAACGGTGTTTGGCACTATTGGTCCGCTCTTGTTTGGACATTTACCAGAACAGCGGAGCATCGAGCCGCTATCCGCGTTCTTTAAGCCTCGCGTTAATTGGACCAGAGAGCCAGACGATGAGTAAACATCTTTCGCGGGTATTTTCGGTGGCCTTACTGTCTTTTTCATTGCTTGTTTTCGGGTTTCTTCATCGACGGACTTTCTCCGATCGATTTGAAGAACGCTTTGTTTAAACAATGCGGTTCTGGCTCCTCTCTTGCTTCTTGGTTACACAGTTGGCGACGCGATCAAAGAGCTTGGCGGACCGTCAAACGGTTTATTTCGACGCGGGCTGCCGACAGAGTTGTTACAGATTGTTGTGGTTTGGAATGATTTCTTTTTTTCGAAAGACATTGTCTTTGAGGGTGGCTAATGACAGTTCTCTTGGGTAAACTGTCCTGGAACTCGGTGACAATTCTTGGATGCTTGCTTTCCTCAGGAACATTCTACAACGAATTACAAACCAGATTTTATGTAAAAGATGAACGATCGCAAGGAATCCAATAATTTAATTTTAGTAATAACAATCGATCCAAACGATGACTCACTCGCACAATTTTAGGGGCGTGTTCGCGTTTTTCGCGCGAGGCAACAATATCGCACTGTCTGCTCGAGCATTCGAGACCCGTCTGGATGCTGTTTGTTTGAACGAACGTTGCCGAATTGTTCTCTGTTTAACTTTGTCAGAACCGGGTGTAGTCCCGAACTATACACCGAGTGGCTCAAAAGTAGGGATCGTGAAAGAGACAATACTAATCGAATTCGTTTTGTTTGCTCGCTATCCTAAGTTCGACGCCAGCAACGAGAGATGAAGGTTTTCTGTTATATATCGAGACGTTACTGTAATTATGCAAACAAAAGTCGCGGAACAGCGACGACGCGGCGAGATTGTTCGCGGGAAAACCGTCGGGCGCGTGCGAGAATGAGAGGACGAGCGGGAAAGCGAGACGAAAAAGACGAATAGACGCGAATGACTCATCCCACGTGGATTTTAAATAGAACGTAAACGGCTTTTGACTCGGCAGATGCTGACGACGAACCAGAGCCAGAGCAGCAGCAGCAGCTCGAGCAGGGTGGCCAAGTCCTCGCAGAGGATTCTTACCTCGTCCTCGTCGAGTGAGATGAAAGCTACCTCTATGAAGAACGACCTCAGGGAACTGAAACGCGGCATATCCGAGATGAAGAACAATATCTCCACCAATTTCTCGCAACGTTTGCGAAACAGCATGGAGAACCTCGTCGACAGGTGCGCTTTCTTATCTACTTAACATTCCAATCTTCACCTTCTTTCTTCATACTTCACTTTTCTTTATTGTATTTGTTCCCTTTCATTATAATAATAATCCGCCTTTTCGAATCAATGGAACAATAGAGATCTACATTGATCATGGACTTCTTCTAAAAATTTTCATTTCGAATAGATCATCGTTTCACCAAGAAACACTGTTTTCATCTTCTTCATCCTCCATCTTTCACACTTGACTATATATGAATGATCATCATAGATGATTAGCCAAAAAACGTTGTTTACATCCGTCTTCATCCTTCACCTTCCACACTTAACTAGGGATAAATAATTGACATAGATGATTAACCAAAAAAGGTTATTTTTCATCATTCTGAACTGATCATCCAAACTGATCATCCAAGTTGGCAGAAAACAGTATCAAAAGAAGAAGTAGATTCGATCCTGCACGCCGCGTAATCGCCGAAGTCGCGGTCCAAGAATTATTTATAAACGCGTATTCCCGTTTTAGCAGCATCCATCTTGATTATTTTCGAGCCTGTCCGAATGTTCGCGCTGCTTTGTGAACGCTGCCACCGGTAGCCACGAGATGTTTTGCCACGTGCTCACACCCATTGAACCGAGGATTTTTGTATTTGGTACAGGGATGGGAGCGGGCCGGAAGAAGCAGATTTGACAGAGCCATTGGTCACGTTCCCTGATCCTGATACACCACCTCCTGCGACAGGCACGGTGACCTTAACAGGAGGTTCGCCTTCTCAATTGAGCTCTTTGAACTCACTGAATAATCTTCACAATATGAGCCCGCCGATGAGTATGACGAACATCTCGAACATGACCAATCTGCCTGCTGGACAGGAAACGATGAAGTTCGAGCAGAAGAAGATGACCACTGCTTCCAAAACAAAGGTGAGTGATATATTAATAAATATAAATAAAATCTTTTTAAATAATTGCACGAGATCGAGTAGAAACGAATTTCTTCTTCCATAAGTTTCCGAATGACAATTCTGGAAACTTCCTCACGACTCGTCACGCATCGAAGTCTCCACGTGTCCGTAATCAATTAGCAAGTTCCCGGACGTACCTCTGTTGATATCAGGAATAGGAAACAGTCTTGCTGAAGCAGATTTACGAGTCTGAACGTCCAACATTCCTGGTCCCCGAGATGTTCAGAAACGTTGAAGCGATTTGATTCATGGACTGAAATCCGGCATCATCTCAAAACGAGGACAATTTTAGAATCGACCAGCGTACCGTTCGATAGCGGCCGCGTAATAATCGATGTCGCGTGCATGATCGAAGCTGCGCAATGTTTGGCCTGAGGTGCGGTTTCCTCTCGGTGTCCTCCGACATCATCCTCGAGAACTCTCGACGGAAACGAACATCGAAAATTCACATTAAAATATACATCCACATTGATCTGGCGTACGAAGATTTTCCGGGTAATTGTTCAACGATCGGGAGATCCATGATGATCTAGAACACCGGTACTCGTGTCGGTTATTTTTACCGTTGAATGTCACGCCCTGCCGTCGACAGCTGATCTCTTTCCGCTTGGTTTCTATCTTTAACTTCACTTCCGCCACGCTACCGTTGAAACTCCTTCCTCTTTCTCCCGCGGTTTACACCGGCCTGACTCTCGTCGACGGGCAAGGTCAGTTTTTACGACGAATTTTCACCGGTGATTCCAAATTTTCTCACGCGATTCCAAATTTTCTCACGCGATTCCAGGGAAACGGCGTTTCGAAACCGGATCAATAAGCACGCCGAAAAACTTCCTGTGCATTTGTAGTTTTAGAAAGAATTGCGAAAATACACGCGTCAGTTTATGGATAGAATTATTGAGGGAAGAAATACATTTTTGGTTATCAATTACGATATTGTAGAGAATGAACGAATCTTTAGGTACAGTTTCAGATTATTCGATTGTACAGTAGCGTGATTCTCGAGTTTAACGAGCCAGTAATTTTTCTTTCGTTGGTTACATTGTGAAACGAAAACGTTTCGTGGCGCGATATACAGCCTCTGATATCGTGTCCCAGATAAAGTTTATTTTTCGAATAGTAGGCCGACGATCGTTCGCAACAGTTTTTATTTTCGTGGGCTCTAGTAACCAGTGGCGGTACGAAACGGTTTTAGGTTGTCACCGACGGGTTCAGCGCCGAGCAAGCGACGGCAAACAGCGCTGAAATGAGAGCATTGCAAGCTGGCGACGTCTCGTACAAGGAGCAGAGCGCCGCGACGGCGGCCAGAGCGAGGGTGGAACTCGATGGCGTCTCGGCGGAGAAAAGCGTCGCTGCTGCGAGGGTGAGTTCATCTTGGTCATTCCTCAGAACCCTGCGGAGATGCGCGAAAAATTTCCTGTGGAAATTCCTCGATTTTCCCAGCGTAGGAAATTTCCTAATTCGACATATCAATAATGAAATTCATTGATGAAACTTTTTTGTTTCTTTTGTCATTTTTCCTATTGCAATGAGTACCCACATGGCATAATTCGAAGCATATTTACTTTTTCAATCCACTCGATCATGGAACCTCGATTATCCGAATTAATAAGTGGATAGATCAAATCTTTACTGACCGATACAGTAAATCGTATTCTACATATACGGATCGTTTTCGATTGACGTAGTAAACTGATAAGAATTCGGACGTTATCGGTTCGAATAATGGAGGTTGTACTGAATCGTGAATTGAATAAACAAATATATTTCGAAGTACGTCGTGTTTGGTGTCATATTAACCAGAAAAATGTCGCAAATATTCCAGTAAGAGTTTGACAAAGAAACGATTTCTCAGAGCAGATCTGTAAAAATTAGAATTAGGATATAGGAAAGGAGACTTGAACGAAGAAAACTTTCGAGCAACAATGTGGAGATTTTCTGACAAAGTCTCGAAGCGGCTTTCTGTGTAAAACGGCGAGCATGTTCGGCACAGTTGGTTGTGAGAACGAACGATCCTCTGCCCATTTAGGCGACAAAAGGATCTAAAGGAAGGCGGTGTGCTCTGGGTGCGGCCTAAACTCGACTCGTAGAATAGTTTGGCACGAAACTCCACGCGCAGGCTAGCCTCCGAGGTCGTTGACACCATTGCAGCTTCGTGATGACGATCTTTTGGGGCTGATGTCTTTGGTTGATAGCAGATAAACAGAGTCCGCTTTGTTGTATTCGGGGAAACGTTAATTCGAGCGATTTGATAAGCAGCTTCTTAGTAACAAAGTACAGTATCGCATCCTCGAAATTCGATCTGGAATTGCGAGTGCTTGCAATTAATGTCCCACTAAAACCGATACGAGCAGCATCAGCAAAGGCTTTCGAAACTCCGAAAAGAAGATCAAAGAAGTCCAATTCGATCGTCCGAAATAATCTGACGAAAATATTCAGGAAATGTTGCAACATCCAGCTAATCAGTGGATAGCTTATCAGCGCGCGACGACGGACTGTCTCAAGATTGAAACGCATTTCGCGGATGAATCGTCGCGCCGGTCGGAACCGGGGGAGGCCTAAGAATTGGTCTCGGTTATTCGCCCGTTGGAAATCATCGAACTCTGATTACAGGGACCCGTTGTTGATTACGCACACAACGGACCCGTTTTCAAAGGCTGCGCGCAGCTACTCGCGGCTAACTGCTCGCCGACGCGCTAAATTTAGCCGTTTTTAGCCGGACTACCAAGTAGCTTTTGAGTCATCGACGGAATTTTTGACCCGGAGCCAATTACCCTAACGTCGCGCAATCTCGTTCCCCGTTCCTCGACCCGCGCCAATCAGATTCCACCTCGCGAATCTTTGAACCGGCTTCAAAGTCGAGGCTTCTAGTCAGCTGATCACAGCTGCTCCAGAACGCGCAACTAGAATTTGATTCCATGCAATCACTAGACTACACGACCGGAATTGTCTGCGATAGATGACAGCGAGAAATTTATTTCTTCAACTCATTTTCAATGTAAATTCGTAAAATCAGAAGTCTAGTATCAATGCTACAGTACTTAAACCTGAAGTTAAACATTACTGTTCTATTATTTTTCTTTTACTTATTCCTGTTACTTTCATTAACGCTGTGAATTGGCCTTTTAACAATTGCACTATATCTGAAAGAAGCTCTTATTTCGCATTCTCCGTATCATTGTTATACCAAAGAATAAATTTGGAGTGTCGCCGGAAGATTAATTAGTATAGACATTCAGACGCCGCCGTTTCTATCGATTCACCACAGCAATATTTGGAACGAGCGTAACGTAACGTTCCTCGCTGCCAACGAAATTCTAGCATGCGGAGGCGTTTCACCGTCTATCTAATGGAACTTTCGCGTGTTCGCCCTTCGTTCCAACGGCCGAGCGAAAGGACAACGTGTTTCCCTGGTTACCACGAACTGTTCTCGCGTTATAATCGGCCCGGAGCCTTGACCCGCTCGATACACGCGCCGTTTTTTCCTTTTATCGTAGATCTATTCTCACGACACACCAATTCCACGATCGAAATCTACCATTGCTCGCCGCTTTTTCCGAATCCGCGCTCGCCCGCAGGCATTTTTCACCTTTCACGGTAATAAAGGAGCGTATCGATCGTGTTTCGCGGGATCTATTCAAAACTCCTCATCCGTCGACTTCTAAAAATTATAGCATACTGCCTGACAGATAATATAGGCATTTTAAATAATTTCTCTACACACACTTCTAATTTCTATCCTTAAACTTGAAGCGTTGCGTTAAGCTCACTAGCTAAATGCTTCACAATTTTCGTTCAGCACGTGTAAACGATATAAACAATCTGCTAATTTATCATATTCATAACTGTGCAGATTGGTCAGATAGCCTCCTTTCATTTTCGGGTGTCAACGACTTCAGCTAACTTTTTTGGAGTTCGGGTGAATTTCTCGGCTGCGCCACAGTTTTTTCGAAAAATGGTTGACTGTTGCCTACGGCGGTGGTCTAACACATGGGGGTGGCCGTGGTCGACTGGAACGCCGGGAAACCACGGACAAACGCGGTCGATACACCGCCCCCAGGGTGAAACAGTTCGTTCTTGGCGCTGATAGTCGTCGGATCGCGCGTGTGTCCATGGGCCAACAACTGTCCAACCTGACCCGGGGTCTTTTCCCCATCCTGAGGCCCGGCAGCGGCGTCGACAGGAGAAAAATCATGGCTACCGATCCTGGTCTTGGCAGCAGACCCGCCAAAACTATGGTATGGCGATCACGGAAAACTTCGCTTTCGCTCGGTTGCTCCTTCGGTGGTACGAAGAAATGGTTATAGTGATGCAATCGATCGTCTGAGATGTTATAATTCGTCTTTGTTACGCAGTTGCGGTTGTAAAAGAGAATCAATCAGGTTTTCAATCGAACTTGGTTCAAGACTTTGCTCTCGGCGTTGTTGAAATAATCGATTTATTCTCGCGTTTTCTCGAAGAGTGTTCTTCAAACATTCCTGAAGCTGAGGAAACTGGCTCAGTGGTTCGATCTCTGAAAAATCATCGTTTTTGTTTTCAACGGTTAACCCGAATATAGAAAATATTTTTCTTATCGTTCGAGTGTCCCGTCTTTAATTTTCAATCAAATTATCCAGGGACCAAAAGAAAATGTTTTTCAAACCCTTATGAAGGAAAAACATCAACGTCCACGGTAGTAGAGGTTTTAACGCCGACACGGCCGTTGACGTCACCCTGGCGTCGCGTACATGGTTAGTATCCAGTGACGCCATACAGATGTCGTTTTGAAAATGTTTTTTAGGATTAGTATATATGAAAACTCTTCTACAGGCACTAGTAGCTTTGTACAGCGATGAAGTCATTTGGTAAATTCTGTGACAAGTTCCAGGAGAACATCGATCCTTCCTCGTTGCTTATTAACGTTAGCACGAATCGATCCGTTGCGTTATGAATAGATTGCGGACTTGTTTACGATGGTTGAATCCTTCTGGACGTAGTTTCCGAGGATCTACGTCGAACGGAAAATTATTTAAAAACGTTGAATATGTTTATATGTTCGACGTGTTTTCAGTGAATTTGGTTTACGTAGTCAAACAAACGCACCGACATGCACAGAGCTTTGCGTTAGCGCTTTCGCCGTACTTTACCAGATTAAATATAAATTATATAGAAATTTTTCGAAATAAACATAGATTCCTTGAAGAAAAGCAGAAATAATATCGAGAACTGCTTGTTCGAAATTTGTTCTATTCTTTCTATTACTTCGATTTAATTTAAATTGTCCCGACTCATGCAGAACAAAAATAGGATAGCAGGGGATCAAGAGCGAGGAGAATTTATGGGCTAGATAGTGGATGCACCTAATAAACGTTTCTCGTCGAAGCCCGGCGCGTCGGCGTGACAGATTACAATAGCTCGTCGAGAACTCGGTGTTTCATTACGTCGAAATTTCTGTTGTCGGCCACAGACACTCCGAGTAGAACGTTTAGCGACTTCCGCGAATTATTTTCGAGCGGAGAGAAACGATTTTGTAATATTTTTCGGGACAGTCTCCGGCGCGAGTTTCGCAACAGTTCCGCTTCATTGTCACCTCTTGGGGGAGGTTTTCGCGAAACGAGTGTGTTCGGCGAGTGACGAACAGTTGAGATCATCCTCCGAATTTCGGTCAGATCTGCGGGAATCGTTGCCAACGGGGAATAGATGTCACCGATATCTTCCCGGAACCGAAATAGAGCTCGACCGCGAATCTTGCTCGCCCGCAATGCCAGCTACTCGAAAGATTTTCAAGGACTTGTTCAAGGCCTCCCTCAATCCTCCATGGACCTCTAGAAACAATGCTCCACCTACTCGAACACTTCTTTCGCTCCTTATTTTAATAATAATAATTTTTCTCTGCACATTCAAAGGTAACGATTTCCTCTTTCGGCGAGAATTGTTTAACTGAGACAATTATTTAATAATTAAATTAGGGTTTTTATACATTTTTAACAAAGTGACGTTTTTTTCGACTTGTTAAAATTATTAAGAACAAAATAAGTTGCTCTCGTCAGTCTCTTTTGTCCAGAGCGCAAAAACCTGAAATGCTGAACTTTTCATCACTGCAGATTATGTTGTCCTCGTGCCCCATAACTCTTTTATCAAATTTTAGCTGTGCTTCAAGGCCAGGTCGAAAGTTTTATTATTTCTTTTATGTGCTGTGCAAGTTGGAATGCCCTCCGACATTTTTTTATCGTTCCGACTGCTGCTCTCTATCGTTGTGCAAATTAAAGTTTGTAATAGAGGAGTGGCCGAGATAGCGATACAGTTCCCAGAAACCTATTTCCTCGATGCGTGTTGTTTAGTCGTGCATTGTCCAATCAGAGACAGTTTTATTTGTAGAATCGTTATCGTATTCATATACTCGAGATAATCGTAATATTATTAGCTTCTTCCATATTGACTGAATCATTTTTCTGAATGCTAGCAACAAATCCAAAACAGTTCGGTACATTCAGAGTCGAAGTAAAAACTGTAGATTATTCTTAAATATTTATTAAAAATAATAATGATTATTAAAAACAGTATAACGACAACAGAAAACTGTTGAAAATTGAAGTTCACTCGAAATTTCAAACGATGCCGTTCACTTTCATGTCCGGTCAAAGTCCGAATTGAAAATGCAAATCCGCGGCTCGAGTGCTTCTTGCATGCGACTTCCGGTCCCGTTGCGTAACGATCGAGCGCAGAAGCACGCGAGACGCGCGACTTCATTGCAGAATGAGTGCATGCTAGGTGTTGAGCGACGTGACCGCTATTTCTGAGAAACGAAAATAGCAACAACGTAATGTCCGCAGGACCTGAAAAATCGACGGTCACGTGGCCGAGTGACACCTTCCGTGTAGCAGGAACCGAATTTAACACGCGCGCCACTTCGGAATCGCACTTTTGGTTCAGTGCGCGCCGTGACTCTCGGATCTATCGATCCTCCCGTGTCGATCCCACTTTCGAAAGTTTGATCAGCGTTAATTAGGCATCGTGGCATGCGCTTTCGGTGAGCATGAGTGCACCGTGGCCAGTGAATCGCTGCGTGCGACAGCGGAAGAAGTTCGATCGCTCACTCGCGGTAAGTTTGCGATCAGAGATTCTCCATAAACATCGGAGGACTTTGACAGGGGTGGTTCCCTAGGTCATTTGACGTAACTTTTTCCTTAGCGAAAATTCCCGCCTTTTAAGTTTGATTGTTTATTTTGCCGGGATCAGACGGATACCGGTTGTAAATTCATTCACAGAACGCGGATACAATCGGCTTGCGGTCACGATTTATTTTGATGCGGGCTTGATTCAGCCAATTTGAAAGGCGCGGGTCGATGACGTAAGCGGTCGTCGAAATATCTGGAAGCCGAAGGGGACGAGTACATTTCATTTCGTCGGTTTGTTTACGCTTCTCGGGCACCCGTGTCTCTAAAATACTGCGAGCCGGCACGGCCGAGAATAAAACAAAAATTCACGGACCAGGAGCTGCTGGAGCAGCCGACCGTTCGTTCTGGAGGAACGTTGTTTAAATAAAGATCTTGTGGTCGAAGACGAACAATTTTTGTCGAAACAATTTTTTTGTGGAGTGAACATTTTTTGTAAGGAATGAGAAATATACTTTTGTCAATATTTCTATAATCATTCGCCCTAGAAAAAAATTGTTTAAACGAAGATTGTGTGTTCTTTATCGACAAGTAATTTTCGTTTAACAAGTTTCCTCTAGAACGAATGTCCTTCGAGTTCATATATCGTCGAACCTTTCTCCTTGCGAAATCTTCAATTTTTCGAATTTCAACACGAACCAAACGGCATTTTACTCGGGAAAAAATAGCCACTTTCTGCAGTATAAAGAATCCAATTCTTTATTGCCTCTTAATCTTCACGATGCGACGCCTTCTGTAATGAGCGGGGGAACTGTTGACGAACAGATATCAACAGGTCCCAGCGCGTGTAGCCACGCATGAGACTGTTGAAGTCTAAAGTACTCTGATAAGTCGGCGATCCACGAGGCCACGTGGAGGCTGGTAATCGGGGGGAGACAAGAGGAAAGAATCGCAAGGTGGCGGAGAGAAAACGTCGCGGCACATAGAAGACGGGGAACTCGTCCCGTGACGACACGCTCGGATTATATTTAGAGAAATACGTCAGAAGAGTCGACCGCGGAGAGGTCGAGCTGCGGCCGATGAGCTTTCGACAGGCCAGACTGTTATGGAACTCTCTCGCGGAAACTCGTATGCGAAGATTTCCGCGCGTTTCGCTGCGGGACGCCTCGAACAGTGGCTCTCTCGTGCCTCGACCGGATCCTCTTCCTCGAAAACAACCTGTCCGACGGTTTCGAACAGTTTACGCCGCATGCTCCGATCGGTGAAACTTTCCGTCGATCCTCCAAAAAGTGAATCTCGTGCGCGACGAGTACGGTAAAGCCTCGATACATGTGATAAAGATATGCACCATACTTGTGGAAAATTTATAATACGCTTTGTTCTTAATCTTTTTTAAGTATTTACTTAACCATTCATTATAACGATAATTTCACGTTATTATCCGAGCAGTGTATTATGAATATTTTTGAATATTTCTGAATTATTTTTAATTTGAACGTAGATATCATCGGTTCGGATAATCGAGGTTCTACTAAATCGCGAATTAAGCAAGTAAATATGATCCGAACTATGCCATGTTTGGTATCGTTCCAATTAGAAAAACGTGTCGGTAAAGGTTTTGTTGAAAAATTTTAATGAAAATGTTCAAAATTAGTTGAATATTTATATTTTGTTGATTGATTCATTTGTTTCCCAATTAGAGAACGAGTACCTAATCTTTCGTAATGGCGACGAATGCTGGGAGTAACGAGGTGTCGAAAGGCGATCGCAGAAGTGTTTTGATTGATCACGGCATACCGTATCGATAAAATTGCACAGGAATGATGCACAGTGGACCGTTTGTAGTCGGCGTCGAGATCCTATCGCGACTTATACTACCGCGAATTAACGTCGTTAGCTAACGCGCCGTAAGTGGGCCCCCGATGCCGTGTTAATTCCCTGCAACGCGTGTCGAATATTAAACATCTATCCCCTACGGAATGTTTCACGATTAGTATCGCCGCTTCGCCGAAAGCGTATGTACGTTCATTTTCATACTACGGAATTTATGCTGATACGTCTTGCTCCGTTCATTTCGACTCTCGTTTCCAATTTCTTGTTCCGTCCGATTGTCAAAATGGTGAGCTCGCCTTGGAATAGATTATTGAATTTTACTCTATTTATTATGATAAGACGAAGATGGTGAAATTTTTTTAATGAATTCTAGTTCAATAAAGCAATAGAATTTAAGGCAGTGAGACGGAGTCCATTTTTCAGCAAATATTTATGGCTACACCTTCCTCCATTGTTTCCAAACTTCCCAAGGCTCACTTCCGGGGATTATTTATTAAACACCAGTTTCCACGGAACTCATTTTCCACGAAGTATACGAAAAGCTCGAATTGTTTGGCCACCTCTTTAGACCTTCGCTTTTGAAATTCAAATCGATCGCGTCCTTAAAGTCTGCACGTCGCTTCCGCGCCAAAATATTTTCTTAAGCAGTTAGGTTGCTCCTTAAAAAAGAGAATTGTTTAAAACGTAGCATATATATAGTCTTCACGGCCTTGTGGAAATGCTAATTAATTTATTCTTTATGGTTCCAGGAGCAAAGAAGCTTGAAGGCTGGCGATCTGTCGCACCAGGAGAGCAACAATATGGCGGCGTCCACCATGAAGCTGCAGAGCGATTCTTTCAGCTCTGAGAAGGTGAGGGATAAAAACAAAAAGGATAAAAAGGTTTTAATCAACGTTATTACAACAAATTCTACATCATCTTTCTTAAAACGTCTTCCATTCGACCAGTACTTTATTTAAATTCTAAACTCTCTTTCTGAAAGCACGATTCCCCATTCAGAAAGTTCTCTCAGGATCGTACCAACCTTTAGACATTCTCTCTCCAAAAATTCTGTTTTCCTTCATCGCATTCCGTAGAAAGTTTGACCGGTGCTCTTTCTGTGGGTCCTAAAATATACCCACAGCCTAGATTACTGATCCAAAGTGTCCACCGGGTTCACTCCTAAAGAGCTAGCTTTCCACAAAGGTTTCCTTGAAGACTGTTCGACCGCGTTCCATTCCACTTGGCCCACCACCAAGGAATCTGTTTCCCCGGTCAGCCGGCCACAAATCTTCCCGTTTCATAGCGTCTGTGTCCGTTTGGCTCTTGACGTAGGCCAGATGAGTCTGTTCTCTCCGCTGGTGAACGAAGAGTGCACATTGCAAAGTGGGATCAGGGATTTAACCGTGGATCATCTCGCCGACCGCGTTCAGTCGTTCTCGTTTTCGCGAACGTCGTGAACGTCGCGGACGTCGTTCCAGAAACGACCACCATGAGGAAGTGGAGCCTCGACTCTAGAATGGTACATGTCTTCCGAACTCGTTCGGCGTTGTGTGTCTCTCCAGACTCGAAAGAGTTTCGGAAGAGTATTTCTATCGAAACCCGACGAAGACGGCTTCAAACGATGGGATGTTTCTCTGGGTTACGTGGCGCTACAGAAATAATGTTTACATTATCTACGGACGTGACACAGACCGTGATAACTCTCCTCGATCTGGTCCAAGCCTGGATGCTGGTGCGATCAGTGCCAAGAGTGCCTTCTGTCAGGTCGAACTATCTGATTAAACACCGACAAAGTCACAATCAGTAACGTGATCTGAACATTTTCTCGGAGATTGTTATTTAGAGTTTATTTAGATGTTAGTCCTACTAAGCAGGACTGATAAGTGAATCTCTAAATTCGCAAGCGAATCATTTAATCATTTAGGAAAATTTTTAAAGAGGTTCCAAATTTACAATACAGGGTGAACACAGGGTTTTTATCAGGTATAGCATGGTTTCAAGAGAGCTTTCACGTGATTCTAGCAAATTTTTCGTCAACTCTTTTCTCTCATGATTTTTCATGGTCACCTTCAATTTTTTGCAAATACACCTATAATTTTTCACGCCTATTCGTTAGGGGATTTCAAGACTAAAAAATTTGCTATAATCACGTGAAAGCTCTCTTAAAACCATGCTATGCCTGATAAAAACATTTTCGATCGGATTGCTAATAAGTTATTAGTAATAACAGAGTAATCTCTACTTTACATATTCGAGAAGCAACATAGTATGCATACAGCTTAGTTGTGACTCCCTGTAGTTCTCTAAACAAAATATCTTTAATATTATCAAAAACTTGAATCAGCTTACAAATTGATTCTCATAATTTTCAGAAAGCCATGGCGGCGCAGCAGCAGCGGCAAACGGTGACGTCCACCGGGATCTTCAACCACGAGAAGCACATGGCGTCCAGCTCTCAGTCCAGCATCACGATAGCCTCGAAAGGGGTGACTTCAAAGTCCTCGATGATCACAGCAGCGAACGCGGTGAACCAGTTGATGAACGGTATTAGGCCAGCAGAAGACGAGCTATTATCCTTGCCATTGGACGACCTGGACCTCCTCTGTTCCAAGTCAAACCCCCAGGACGTCGAGAGAGCTATTGCAAAATACTGTAGCTTCCTGGACAGTTTCGTAGAACGATTGAAAGCGGACGATTGTAAAAACGGAAAAGCTCCGTTGCTGTTGGACAGGGTAAACGAGATCATCAGAAAAGCTTGGGCAGTGCCTACTCACGGCCACGAATTAGGCTACACACTGTGCAACACGTTGAGGACCAGAGGTGGTCTGGATTTGTTAATGTCGAATTGCGTGGCCAGCGACCATGAGCTGCAATTTTCTTCCGCGAGGCTGTTAGAACAGTGTTTGACCACCGAGAACAGAGCACACGTGGTAGAACATGGTCTGGAAAAGGTGGTGAACGTTGCGTGCGTGTGCACGAAGAACGCCAACTCGGTGGACCACTCTAGAGTGGGTACAGGGATCTTGGAGCATCTGTTCAAGCACAGCGAGGGTACCTGCAGCGACGTGATCAGACTAGGTGGCTTGGACGCGGTTCTATTCGAATGTAGAAAGAACGACGTGGAGACCTTGAGACACTGCGCGGGTGCTCTAGCGAATCTGTCGTTGTACGGTGGCGCGGAAAACCAGGAGGCGATGATCAAGAGGAAGGTGCCGATGTGGTTGTTCCCTCTGGCGTTTCACAACGACGACAATATTAAGTACTACGCCTGTCTAGCCATTGCTGTGTTGGTCGCTAACAAAGAGATCGAAGCAGCCGTGCTGAAGTCCGGCACCCTGGACTTGGTAGAGCCCTTCGTCACCTCGCACAATCCCTACGAGTTCGCTAAGTCGAATCTCGCGCACGCTCATGGTCAAAGTAAGAATTGGCTGGAGAGGTTGGTCCCGGTGCTCAGCTCGAAGAGAGAGGAAGCTAGGAATCTGGCAGCCTTCCACTTCTGCATGGAGGCCGGCATCAAGAAGCAACAGGGAAATACAGAGATCTTCCGGGAGATCGGCGCTATTGAGCCTCTGAAAAAGGTCGCCAGCTGTCCGAACGCTATAGCGTCCAAGTACGCGGCGCAGGCGCTGCGGCTGATCGGAGAGGAGATACCGCATAAACTGAGCCAGCAGGTTCCTCTCTGGTCCACCGAGGACGTCAGGGAGTGGGTAAAGCAGACCGGGTTCGCCGAGTGCGCGCAGAACTTCGTCGAAAGCAGAGTGGACGGTGATCTTCTGCTTCAACTGACCGAGGAGAATCTCAAGGAGGACATAGGACTCACGAACGGTATCAGGAGGAGGCGGTTCACCAGGGAACTGCAGAACCTGAAGAAGATGGCGGACTACAGCAGCCGGGACACTGGGAATCTGAACAATTTTCTACAATCCATAGGCCAGGAGTTTTCCATTTATACGTATAGCATGCTCAACGCCGGCGTTGACAAGGACTCGATCAGAAATCTGTCCGAGGACCAGCTGCAAACCGAGTGCGGCATCGCGAACAGCATTCATCGGCAAAGGATACTGGACGCCATTAAAAATATGCAGCACAATCAGCTAGGATCGTCCGAAGACGAGTCGCCCGACAAATCGTTGGACGTGTTCGTCAGCTACAGAAGATCGAACGGATCCCAGTTGGCCAGTCTGCTCAAGGTGCATCTGCAGCTGAGAGGATTCTCCGTGTTCATCGACGTCGAAAGGCTCGAAGCCGGCAAGTTCGACAACAATCTCCTGCAGAGCATCAGGCAGGCCAAACACTTCCTCCTTGTGCTCACGCCTAAGGCTTTGGAAAGGTGTATACTGGACACCGAGTGCAAAGACTGGGTCCATAGGGTGAGATCTCTGCTTCTTGATTGTTATTTTCTAAAGGGGGAACTTTACATTAAAGCATATTAAAACCGTTGCACCAACTGAAACCTTTAACACCGTGTTGCTTTTACTTACAGGAAATCGTAGCAGCGCTTCAGTCACAGTGCAATATAATCCCCATCATAGACAATTTCCAATGGCCGGAACCTGAGGAGCTCCCCGAAGACATGCGTGCGGTTTGCCACTTCAACGGTGTGCGTTGGATCCACGACTACCAAGATGCCTGCGTAGACAAGCTTGAAAGGTAACTTTGAATAAATGAAGCAAGAATGTTCAACATTATTCGCTACTCTAAGTACCGCCTACTGCCCCTACTACCATTATCCCACTCCTCTCCATTTGCTCCACCAGTCGCCCCGCCCTAATCACAAGTTAATTGTGCCCTTCCTCTCCCTCAGGTTTATGCGCGGCGAGATACCAGTCAGGTCGGAGATGTCAGGTGGAATTCCAAGAAGTATCGCGTCCAAAGACGTGAGCCAGCCGAACACACCGTGCAACACAAACATTCGACAATCCCCTAACAGCTACCAACGAATGCACAGCAACGAGAGCAGGGGCAGCGATAAAGATTCAACAGGTGGGCGGGATTGACTAGAGGGCCCGCCCACGGCTATACCGAGCAGGTTAGCACTGAGACAACACCTGTTCGACATTAAACAACACTAAAATCTAGGGTGCAGCGATTAACAATCTTTCTTTTTTTTATCTCCATGCAGCCAGGATTAACAAACGCAATAAGACAATCATGACTAGGTCAGTCTGTGAGATCAGTGTCCGTGTTTAAATGGTGTCGGTTGTGCAGTTGGAACAAAGTTGCTCACGTTCTTAACACATTATCTGTCCATGAAAAAAGATTCTTAAACTTCCTTTTAGTACAGCATAATTATTTAGAAACCTTAATAGGCTTTCGGTAGATAAAGTGTTAGAATAACAAAAATTTTATGCAGTACAGATTCGATAATAGCCGATAGGACAGTCGGTGGGCGTGGCCTCGTAACGGAGAAATCCCGTGACTCGAATGGTCGCATGATTTTGTTCCAACTACACTCCGTGTCTTCTGAACTTGTGTTCCATGTTCTGCTTGATCATTGTGCTTATCAGTTAAGTCTCCATTTGTCACCCGTGTCTCCCCTATGTTAGAATTGTGAAACACAGTGTCTGTAAAGCTACTGTCTTCTACAACAAAAATATCAAATATTGGTTTAATCCCATAAGTGTGCACCCTCGTTATAAAGTTGTAAACGCGATAGACGCATGGTGGCTAAATGTAATTGCAAGCGCATTACAAATTCACCAGATCAAAACTGACCTGTTTGAATTTCAGATTTAGAAAATCGTCGAGTCCATCCCGTTGGTTAATGGGCCTACCACCCACGTCTCCTCGGTTGAAGTTCACCCACACACACCCTAGTGGGAGTCCAGTGCACCTACGACCCCCGCGTCATCCTCCTTCACCGTCCACAAGATCTCGTTCATTGGAACTTCTGGACCAAGACGAGAAGAAGTCTGTTTCCCCTATAAGGGAGCCAGAACCTCAGCCTAGACCAAGGTCCAGAAGCTTGGACGGCTTACTAGATGAAGATGGTATGCTACCAGAGATGAAGACTGAAGAGTCGGCCAAGCAGAAGCCAGACCAAGAGAGCAATACCAATTCTGAGCCGGTGGAGGCTGTGAACAGGTTAGGAGAAGGAGGACAGGTCGATGGGAAAGCTGAAGTTGCAAGCCTCGAGAACAGTTCCAGAGAGAATGAAGATCCAATGCCAGTTCCCAGGCAGCGAACAAGGACAGCCATGGAGGCGAAGGAAGCGAAGAGGATACCAATTCAGGAGGAGCCTAACAATCGAGAAGAGAACCCACCAATTCGACCACCGAAACCGAACAGGTTCATTAGTATGGATGCACATCTGTTGAACACCGATGAACAGGGTTCTAAGGCTAGCTCCGAGAATATTGATCCTTGCGCTAGCAACGCAGAGCTGAAGGAACGACTGGTGGCCACGGGAAACGACAAATCGACGCTGCTCAAAGCCAAAAGCTGTGGAGCGGGATTAGATTCAGACGAAAGCATTTCGTCGAACGAGTACAAGCCCAAGACGAAGGAGCAGGGATCGTTGTTATCCCTGCCCACCGGGGCTGAGCCGAAACGTAAGAAGAACTTTATGGACAAATGCGTGAACAAGGTGCGGTCTTTCATGAGGAAGTGAGACGATACTTCCCGGTTATGGTGATAAAGACTATTAATTAATTTTACAAGGCTAATTGTAGCTACGTCGATATTAAGTACCGTATATATTCGTATACAGCGGAAGAATTGTTTTCGAGATGTACAGACAGTATTCCCGGATCCCTCACACACGAACAATTCTTTCCTTCCTTTTTCTTTTTTTTTATTGCCGTACCCTCTGACGAGTGTATATATTGAAAGTGTTTGGAAACGAGGATACAATATATTGATATATTTGTATAAAGGACTACGCTCACCGTGGCAATGTTGCGAACGATTGTTTTCTCTCTGTACGCTGACAGGCAGCATAAAAGTGTAACTGATGTTGTGCCTATAACGAAGTGTCTTCTTAGGAGTTCAGAGATTCTTGTCCGACGTAGACAGACATGAAAGAGTAGCCTGGTTTTTTCAGGTGGCTTTTTATATATATATTTCCTTATCGAATTGTATTATAGACATGTAAACGCGTAGGTAGGTAGCATTGTTATTTGTAATACTATTTTTTTTATACTCGAGTTCAGGAGTTTCGATCAGCCGCGTCCGCGATGAAAAATTTGGCGACGTTGCGTAGAACGGGAGATAGAATACAAACAACCGGAAACTCGTGAACTCGGGTACTTCCGTTCTTTTTTTTTTAGAACGTCGAATGTAACTCGCGATATATAATCGCGAGTCGAGGCAGCTAACACACAAGAAATAACAGATATTCTGAACGTAACGATCGGTAACGCTACTTTTATCGTTTAACAAGATTTTCTATCGCTGTTTAACCAACGTCCGCCGTTTAAGCTCGAACAAACTTCACGACAGAGTTGGGCACTCGTTATAAACTCTTATTTCATTGATCGACTTTCTCTTGATCGATATTTGTAATAATAAAATAACAGAAATATACTTCGATGGAAATACATTTATTTATACAGTGACCCGCATATATTTATTCGCAGCGAGCTGCTTCGTGCAGTTGTTTACACCACGTACACAATTTTATATTTTACAAATTATTATCTCGATTCAAACACCTAACAAGTTTCGCACTTAATTTTCATTTAAAAAGTGCTGCTGTATAGCGCTACAGGTGCACATGTACGTGTGCATCCAAGTACATTAGTGAAATTAAAAACCGATCGTTAATCGCAATTGTTAATCATTAATCGCACGAAACGTTGCCCAACTCTGTTTGGCGACAAGCGAACCTTACGAAGCTTCGATATTATACTATTTTAAGATCCTGCCTAAGAATCAAGAAATGTATGTATATTTTACCAAAGTTTCGTAAAGTAAAGTGTAAGAATTTTATCAGACGTTTTAATGTTTCCCAAAAAATAAATTTTATCTAACAAAACATGGCCGAATCTATATTACAATTTGTTTCTATTAGAAGGCTCAATTTGTTCTACATATATTTAACAACTTAATCCTCATCCGTCCCTCGTGTCAATTTGACACAGTTTTTCCGAAACAAGTTATACTATTCTGTTATTTGCAAGTAAATTTGTCCGAAACTTGGTGACTTTTATTTTTTTAATGCGAAACATATAACCGCAAAAACCTAAGATATAAATGTTAACTCACCAATTTGAATGAAAAAAAAATCGAAAAGTAACTGTGACTTATTTTATCGATTTTTTTTATCACTGTGTCAATTTGACACCGAGGGACAGGGACAGATTCAGTTCGCGAAATGAGGGACGGATGAGGTATCAAGCAGCTAAATTTCTGCCAGCTAAACTAACTATTGAGTTGGAAAGAAAGTAATTTCGGTATTTTAAGATGAAATAGAGCCTAACTTTTTATTCACGTAATGAACTTTAATGAATAAGATATTTTTCCTTTTGTTTGATGATCTTTTGCCAAAAAGAATAAATAAGAAAATATTTTATTGATTAAAGTTCATCACTTGAATAAAAAAAAATTCCATTCCGTTCACCTTAAAATACTGTAATTACTTTCTTGCCAACCCAATAGTTAAACAGTAACCGATAGAGGTATCGAATTTCTATGAACTTATTGAACTGTACAATATCAGATGCAGTCATCATAAATAATTTATATCAAAATACATACATCACGACATAAGACATGATAATATAGTTTGTACAAATTCCTCTGTCATTTCAACATGAAATATAAAAATAGTTTAACACAACGGTGCTATAAATGCTTTCATATCACTAGTATCAAACTTGAACGCGCTAAGTTAAGCCCATTAACACACCAGTTCTCTTATAAATTAGAAAGTATATCATTTATTCGCGACATCATCTCTTCCTCTGAGTCTTCGCAATAGTCTCATATCTCGAAGCTGAAGAACCACACGCTTAGCGTGCATCGTTATCAGTATAGCGTCTTCGAAGAGTTGTACAAGGTATGCTTCGGCTGCCACCTGCAGCGCTTCCAATGCAGATGCTTGAATTCTGAAAAGAAACGACTCGTGTGAAAATTTGGAAAGTATGTTAAATATATAATATCCTAAATTTTACCTTATATCAACGAGGTCAGGGAACAAATCGAAAATAATCTCTCGCACAACACGGCTAAAGGCAGCTTTTGGAATTAGGGAATGAACAGTTCTTTGTAGATGCCGGATTTCTCTTAAAACGTAATTGCGCTTAACACGTTTTTTGCTTGTTAAAACATCCGTCTGAAAATAGCACACAAATACATCAGAATCGTCTAAAAATTTATTTATTTTATTTTTATTGTATTAAAAGTTTGAATCACTTACTCCAGACTTCTCATGAGGCAAACGTTGATTAACAATTGACCTGAAACAATTTTCTATCAAAAAAGAGGAAAGACAGCTTGCGAGCAAAGAAGTTATCTCAATCAAATTTCTCATAAATTCTAGTATACACTATTGTTAGCAATGGTTCTGTTACTTCGTAAATATAACAATTAAAAGTAGCAGGTAACTAACTTCGCATTCGATTTACGTCGCACCATATCGTTCTTATTTGAATCACAGACTTATTCTTAGTTTTGTGGCCAAAACGTGTCTAAAAGGTAGTGGAGTCAGTGGAGTAGTGATATTGGCGGGAAAATACCGAAACCAATGTTCCGATTGAGGCCTCAATTTCTCGCGCATGCGCGGCCAAAACAGTAGTGTATCTACAATGACGCAGTAGAGCGGCCAGAGCCCTAGCGCCCCGAGGCAATTATATTGGCGGGAGTATACCGGTATTATTGGCGGGACGAGTGATAGTCATAGATAGTCATAAAAGAATAAGTTTGATATTTCATATGTATAGACTAATAAATTTTTAAAAGTCTGCGGGGTGCTCAAGCTACCCGATTTCATCGAAAAGGTTTCGTTACTGAGGCTGAAATTGCCGCGCATGCGCGAGAAATTGAGGCCTCAATCGGAACACTGACCGAAACAGTGATGAGATATTGTTGGATATTGTGCGCTTTTCTCGCGCATGCGCGACGATTGCGGACCAGTCACTGATATATATACTCTGATATTGTATATATACTATATACTATATGTAGTATATACAGGGTATCCCAAAACGATAGCGACAGCCGGAAATGGAAGGTTCCTTGGGTCATTTGAAGCGACATTTTCCAAAGCAAAAATGGCGTCCGCGGCTTTGTTTAGGAGTTATTAACGAAAAACACGGACCAATCAGAGCGCGAGCTAGACGCCCGCGAGCTAGAAGCCAACGCTCGCCTGCCGGCTCGCCGCGCGGAACGTGCCAGCGGGCGTCTAGCTCGCGCTCTGATTGGTCCGTGTTTTTCGTTAATAACTCCTAAACAAAGCCGCGGACGCCATTTTTGCTTTGGAAAATGTCGCTTCAAATGACCCAAGGAACCCCCCATTTCCGGCTGTCGCTATCGTTTTGGGACATCCTGTATATCAGTGCTTCACCCTCTCGTCTACCCCACTCTCGTACGCGCGTTATCGAGGCACTTCTATCACCAATCATCATCGAGCTACAGCCGGAGGACGAATCAACGTCTAGGAAGATATCCGAATTTTCCTATTGGCTGAGGAAAAGGACACTGAAAGAGGACGAGGCGGAAGGTCAGCAATTCAACTAGAACCACTGAATTATAACGCAGAATTACGTTCGAATAAAGTCTGTCTTTATTTACATTTCCTTGTGCAAAGTTATTTTCGACGAATCTTCCACGAGCAGAGTGCTTCAACTAGCTTCAGCGCTCCACGGGCACCCGAACCACACTACGACGCAACACAACAGTGAAGTATGTACAAAGTTGAGCTAAAATGGAGTACCTTGGTCACTCCGCTAATTTCGCAACATTTGTTATGATTTGATTTTGAAATATATATAAAAATATATATAAAATCTATAAAATCCAATTTTACGCACCGAGTCGGTAAGGCAGTTAGAACCGAATCACGAGAGCTCATAAGATGTTACGTCTATTCATGTATCTTTTCTATGGTGGAACGATAATTCGTCTGTGGTAGCGTCACGATTTCTTACCTGTCGAAAGACTATTTACACAGTTTTACGAAGCGGATAATTCTTATCTATGTGTAAACATATAATTCGAGCGATTGCCTTAATAATAGAGAAAATTTGCTTGTAAAATACGCCAGTGAAATTGGTATGTAATTCATCTTGTGTCTATCAAACTTTGAAACTCGTGAGAAAAATCATTGAGTGAATGTGTCTGCGACCTGTTAATCGAAATCTTGATAGTGAACTTGATCGAGCAGGTATAGTATGTGTGTCTAACATCATATGGATATACGTTATTATTCTACGTCATAGTATTCGATTATTAGACAGTGTCATTTGCCTCGTTCGTTAAAGGTCTAACCTAATTCGAGCTATATAAACATATAAAACCAATTATTATGTTCGTATTATTTTAAACACATTTCTATAGTAATTCTGCTTTTTATCAAGTTAATCTATCTGCTCGTCAAGAGCGTTGTATTTTTTTTCAATTTATCGGAATGGTGCGCGATAAACAATTTTGCTTGTAGTTGGGCTGAATGAGATTGCGTGTTAAACGGAACTGATCGCAGTGAAAATTCAGAATAGAAAAAGCGTGAATACACACGGAGAAAATGCTGAAGCGTAAATTTAGTGAGTTGGAAGACGAGAGAGGACCGGCAAAGAATTCGTTAGATTCGGACGAAGAAGACGATGCAGACGAAGATAATTATAATATTATGAATGAAGACGAATTCGAAGGTACGAGAAGATTTAAGTATTCAGTGGAAGCGTTAATCGTTTAGCCTTTGTATTTAGGTGTAGAAGATGGACCGCTAGCTCCAGAAGCAGCTGTGGGTTTCTCAGCGTTTAACATGAAGGAGGAGTTGGAGGAAGGCCACTTTGATAGAGAGGGTCATTATCTCTGGAACAAGGAGAAAGAAATAAGAGATAATTGGTTAGACAACATTGATTGGATGCAGGTTCGTATGACAACGATGTATGAGTAAGGCTAATTGTTTGAGATAGTATCAGTGAGTGGCGAGAAAGGAATTGTTAAAGAGGTAGACTCTTGTTTCCAGAATTAAAAGATTAATCTAGGCTGCAATCGCCCTTAAAAGTCCTATTTTTACATTTATCAGGCGTAATTTGCATTAGTTGGAATAGACTGCAGATGTTTATGCAGTTTTTAATTTTTGCAGGCAAATTTCAAGAAAGTGGGAACAAATAGAATCTTATTTTCAGTGGTAGTAGCCTAGATCCGAAATAAGCAAAGATTGTATTAAATTTTGTGGAATTTTATATTTTAGCATTTTAAAATTTTGAAAGAAGATTTTTAAAAGCCATAAATGCATAAAGATCCATAGTCTGAAAAAGCCAAGCACATGCATTGTCGGGAAATGATCTTGCAATCCTGGAAACAAGTCTACCCCCTTATATAATATAATGTATAAAAGTACATTTATCATTTCTATAATTGCTTCTTGTTCTTGGACTCCTGCACATTGAAATATCAGAATATGTTTTCATGCAGCAGTGAATAGAATTATCTGTAAACCCGCCCTGTTTACTCAGTGATGCAAAACATTACTAAGGCATAATCTTGATAGATCAAACCGAGTTCTACGGTACGTGTAAAGAAGGAAAACAAAACCAGTGGATTGGCTGATAGCGATAGCGACGATGACGCGGATATTATGTTCAATCCACTTCCTCTTTATAAACTGATATTGGAATACTTGAAACCTGGAGAGACGGTGTCCAAGGCTTTGTGTAGGTTCGGTAAGTATTCCACTGTCTGAAATCAAATTCACAAAATATGCATACTCATTGAATCATTTCAGGCAAAGGGAAAAAGAGATTAACCACCGCGGAAAGATGGAAAAAGAAAAAAGAAGAGAAGGAGGTGGAAAATGATGAGAACTCTGTGAGCATAACGAAATTAACAGAACTAGCGAACGAGTTGTTAACTCGCACTGGGAACATGGACATATACCAAGAAAGTTATGAACAAATAAAGAAGAAGGTCAATAAAATATATTATATAATAACGTGTACCGCAAAGTGTCCAGTATCTTTATTATAATTGTTCGTTTGTACAGGTTGAGAGGTCTGAGAAACATGCTCATCCTTCGAAACAGGAAGCAGAGTTGGACATGTACGCCGATGATTTCGACGAGAAGGAGAAAGCAAAGTTGGACGACGGTGAAAGTAATTATATTTTAAACGGATTTTATGCATTTATCAAAAGAATTTAAGAATATCCACATCTTCTTTACAATTTAATAAACAGACTTCGGATTTTATTAAAACAGTGAAAATATTAAAAGATTTTGAGAGTATTAATATATTATTTTCATCATATTAAAATGATTAATAAAGAATATAAATTTATATTTAGCTTCTGTATCTTGTAATTGATGCACAAACTTTTTATTTTGCATAAACATCCGGGGTCTATTAATAAAGCTAGTAAAAAGAGAAATAAACTGCTATTTGGTTCTTGTGTCCTGCAATCGATGCAGACAATATTTATATCGCATAAAGATCTGCAGTTCAGTAATATATTTAATACCTGCAAATTTCAGACAGCGTCAGAGGGCCAGCGAATTCTGGAAAAGACGACGCGAAAGATGAAGAAGAGGAAGAGGACGAGGTGATGTGGGAATTAAAATGGTCGCAGAATGAGAACGCAGAGATCCATGGTCCTCACACCAGTCAGCAGATGCACGCGTGGGCCAAAGAAGGATATTTCAAAGGTGGAGCGTGGGTGCGGCGAACGGGACAGAGTAATCAGTTCTACAACGCGGCGAGAGTGGACTTTGAACTTTATCTGTGATATTTTCGTTAGCCCTGTCTGATTAAGCAAAGAAGAGAAAAGAAACTAACACAGTAATATTTTGACAATATCGTAGAGCAGGCATGTCCAGATCGAGCACCGATCTGGACATGCCTGTCGTAGAGCTTGATCAAACACTGTAAAACTATAGATGTTGAACGGGTCGAGTCATTAATTGTAAACAAATGTACGTGACGACCATTTAGGTGGTGCACAATCGGGATTAGTCGAACAAAGCGAGCGACGAGAGTCGCTGCATTGATCACGTGCTTAGCACGTTGATGCCTCTTGTTTATCTGCACCGGCTCGACCCGTTCAATAGACTATAGTGCTTCGTTCGGCATAATTGTTATTCGATACGATTGAAAGCACCGTCTAATTCAATAGAGAGTATCAAACATGTATAATACTGTAACAAAGTTTAATGAAGAACCGCTCCATGAGAGCGACAACTATGTAACACATGACAAAATCGTTCATGTCTTTATTTAAACTAATGTATCGTCAGTACCAATATACTGAGAAACAATTCATTCCACTTAAATCGAGCACGAGCGAAAGAGAGAAAGAGAAAAACGTGTCAGTTTCTTAATATATATCGCACGAATAAAAGTGTAATTCGTTTGACAAGCACCGTGACGTTCTTTATCATCTTTACAAGTTTGGAGGTATGCTTTTTAAAAGCGTACTTCGCCTTTTTACTGTTATACTAAACGGCATCCGGTACGGCACTTAAATTTCAAGGGGAAAAAACTGAATGCCTACACTTGAGAAATTTCCTGTGTATATGCCCCCGATGAGGATAGGGGTGGCGGAATTTATAGTTCGCGACGCCGCGCTATTTTTACACTGGATTTTATCCCCAAAGTAAATCTATTTGTACCCGGGCATAAAAACCATGCGACCACCCCTGTTTATTCAGCAGAGTGCGGTCCGATGTCGTCTCGCTGCTTTCGGATCTTTCAACAAATAAATTCTAGACGCTTTTTAATGCGTGTTTACCTTATCGGCGAAGCATAATCGACTACCATCTTATTCAAGCTCAACTCGAGACTCAACCTCTCGACAATAGCTTGAATCGTGACTAATGTCACTCGTATTTTTCATTATATTTTCGAGAAATTAACGAATTTGTGTCAACTGACTATGACAATGAATAGATTGCAGATCTTTATGCACAACAGGAGCAATTTAAGAATTTCTTTTCTTAATCAATCATTTTAGTGGGTCGAAAATGATATATCAATAATTTCCGATTCCTGTAATTTTTCCAATGTTTCAAATTGCAGCGCTACTCATTCTTCTTTTAAATACATAAAATCCACAATCTAATCATAACACTATTTTGAACACGTTAAAATTATCAAGAGAAGAAATACGTTTTGATGTGTCCTGTACTTCGAACAATTAATACAGACAATTTTTTCATAAGCTTCTTTGTCGAGAGATTGCCTCCAAGAAAAAGAAGATTTATATAGATTGCATGTTCTCCTATATTTTCATTAATAGTTCAATATCGACAACAGAGACATAGAATTTTATTTCAGTTTAACAGGGACGAATAATTTACATATTTTATAGGGCAGGGGTTGATTATTAAACACTATCCCTGGCTGGAAATATATTCAAACATTTTCGACTTCGTACGAATATTTTCTTTATATATAAATTTGTTTTCATCGTTAAAGAAAATATTTCTCAATCATTTGCCTGAAGAAGAAGAAAGAAATCATTCACCAATCGAATAAGCTCAAACCGAACATGTAACAATGAAACATTTAAAAATGAAAGTGCACAAAAAGGACAGACAGAGGAATCAGGACACAGTCTACTACACAGAGCACAACACAAACGAAGAGGATTCAACAGATGGACCGTGTGATACTGAATATACAATATAATTTTATTAGATATCTTAAACATTTTTATTAGCAATGTATGAAATTTCTATATGGTTACTTAAAATATTTCGTGTATGTAAGTAAATCGTACATACATATGTACCCGTGAGTATGCGGTTTTTATATTTATATATATATATACCTTTTCTTGTTGTATATATAAATATCGGTAAGTATAAATTCGTAGCTCCTCTCTAGAATTCAGAAATAATTTCGGAGCATATTGAAAAAATGCAACGCGCGAGGCTTGCCTCTCGGGAGTCGAACTTTTATTGTAAAATTCGACTGAGACATCTACAAACATGTTTCCAGTCGAGAAAGAATTACGTCTACATTATTATCAACCGTTTCCGACGGTGAACGTGGCCGGAAACCGCTTCCGAAAGATTTTCGATCTTCGGAGTCGCTTTTATCGTCGCGACTCCATCGAAACGAACTGCCAATTCCTTTTAGTCAACGATTCTACGGAAAAACTGTTTCTGCGAGCTAGTAAAATAGAAATCGTCACCGAGTGCTTCCGGCGTCTCTGAGCCGCCCACACTTCCGGTAGGCGGCGTCGCAAGAAGAAAAGGATAAGCGACTGTACAAAACGGCTATAAACACACGAAACTATTTACAGGAAAGAGACTGACACGGTGCAGCGTGTGAACTTGCGCAGAGATCAACGGAAACAAGTATACAATCATTTGGTCTTTTCTTTTTCTTTTCAGTTCGCACAATCCGCGGACAGTTACGGTTTTTAGGGGATCACAGAGGAAACGATCAAGACGAAGGACAAAGATCAAAGGTTTCAAGAACGGCACAAACAGTGGACGCATTCGTAAGCCGGTTTCATAAACGCACGTAAGTATGCAAGCTGTAACAAAGCGTTCTGACGAGCCTCGTCAACGTGAAAATAAACAACCGCTTTCTGTATTGTCTTAATTCTAGCCTTAACTACTCTACGCTGTTCTAAAGTACTCCATTAATGTTAAATACGCGAGCCCGTGACCACGGAGGCGGACACCTTCCCGTTTCAGACACGGCCCCCTCGGCTGCACTTCGTTTTATGAATCACTTATGGATCGCAAATTCATTGTCTGTCAGACATTTCTTGAACACTAAACCTACCAAGCACAAAACATATAGAAGCGAGAAGATTTAATTTACTTACTATGAAATAGTGGTAGGTTTAGTATTAACTATCATCGGTCTCAGATTTTATATTTTGAAATTGTTAAAATTGTGAAAGATTCATTTCAAGGGGAATGATTGAACAAATTCCTGAACGCAAACACACAGTAAAAATGGTGTAACATCCGATTAAACTGAGTATTCTTCTAAATATTCGTTAATACTATGTTTGTGCTCGATAGGTTCAGTGTTAATCATTTTGTTGAGCAATCCATTCATTTTTGTAACAAATGCATAATCCACGGTCTGCAGATTACACATTCATTAACCCTTTCGCTACTAAATACTTCCACACTGTAAACATTATCACAGTGCTCGAGTATGCACGCGCTCGTAACATAGGAATGATTAACGTTCATTTATAACGTCCGTTATAATTGAAAAAGTACTTGAACATATTCAAAGTTCTTTAATTAATGTTTTGAAGCGAAAGATTGAAGTGCAATCGCTTTGCTGCAATTGTTCTACGTTCCCGTAAATTCGTTTGCGAATAATTAGTCGTAACGCTAAAATGTAATTTAAATCATCGTTGCGTAATCTCGGCCACTAATTAATGACTTTTCAAAACTGTTCCATTATTTCTGGAACACCCTCCGTATCTGTGCTACAGTTGTTACCATAATTGTAATAAAGGAAAATTCGCGTGTAATGTAATAGACGTTCAAGCATCTGAAATGCCATTAAAACTTGATTGTGCAGATTCGAAATGTTCTCGTTAATCAAGTTTTAACTAAGCAATTTAAAAAAGAGTTCACACGAAATCTCTATGCTGTTTCACCCGGAAAGGAATTTATTTGATGCTTGAAATGAAGCTCGTTATTAAACAATTAATTTATGTACTTGATTGATTCGTCAAATAACATTTTTAGTCGAACGCATTCCTGAATTAATTTATCTAATGATTAATAAAATTGTCCGCTTTCAATGGAGCTTAATATTTGGAAATTCACTTTGCTATCATTGTTTACGTCAAACAAAATGCTTACTAGATTTAATGTATCCAATGTTTCATAAAATTACCCAATTTTAACGAAGATTAATTTCCAAAATTCATTTCCTTCTGCTGTTGATCAATTCGTCAAACAAAATTTTCCAATAACATTCCACTGGGATCCAAAATATTCTCGAATATATGCATATTCATACTTAACAGCATTTTCCTAGCAAGCCGATAATTGGAAAAATATTTGATTAGAGTCGCAAAATCATCGAAGGGTGGCGAGTGCAGCCTGCATATTCGTATTTAACCCTTGGACGGCGAAATCTGGGTCCGCTCTGACCTAGAAAATAAAAATCCTTATCTGCTCAGTTGCTGCTGAATTATTTGAAACGTTATTCTGTCCCATCAGACGTACATAATAGAAAGATTGACGTGTCTAATAAAAGCAGCTTGAACAATCTTTTTAAGAAATAGGCGGACAACGCCGTATACGTAGTGTCAAATATGCAGTTACAAAGTTGCGCGTCATCCGAGGGTTGACAGCATTTCCATCGAAGAAAATGTCCAGCAAATTCTCAAGATAATTTAGTGAATCCAAAATTAGAAGAATCGATATGTTAGTTATTGAGGTCACAAAATAACCACAGGACAGTGCTGATTTAACATTTTCATACAAACAAGGTTTTCATATAAAAAATTAGATAATCCCAAGAAACAAGAACCAAGGAAAAATTTCATTCTCTCCTCAATTACTCCATAAGCTGGAAATAATGCATTCACATTTCTTCTAAAAAGAATTTACAATTTCAGACAGAAGAAAATTAAAGCAGTACAAATTCAATTCATTGGCCATATCTACAGGCCGGAACATGTGATGCGCAACGTCGCATACAAACAGAACGTCAGTCCGATCAGCTGGTTGCACAAAGCTACAGCACATGCTTCAAATCGGACTGAGACAGCATTGCCAAATTGTGTTCCGGCCGTGCACTGGATGGATTCAATTCTTCTAATGTTGCTGTTCTCTGAAATGGCGACTTCTTATTTTTGTCATGAATGCGTAAAATCTGCAGTCTGACGACGAAGGGTGTTAAAACGAAGTTTCCGGGTTCGGCGAACGAGCGTGCAGCCGAGAAACAGTTCTGAAACGTGCGGGGAACGGTCCTCGTCATCGATGCTCGTAATTAGGGGCATTAGCATCGTCGAAAGGGCGAGCGAAAAAGCCCTCGGCGCGCGTCGTGAAGCGCGCTACCGTCTACGATTTTACAAGCGGAATTACAGCCGACTTCGGCGGCCCTCGAAGAATCGTTACGGTATTCTCGCATCGTTGTTATGAAACCGGCGGAGATACTATCGTAGAGACAGAGAGACGGGAAAACGAACATTTATTTCGAAAAAGGAAATAAAAACAACGGAGACACACACACACACACAGAGACGGACGTGACGCGCATTCGGCTTCTATGTACATACAAAAATAGCCGTCAATGGGGAACGCCGCCACGCAAACGCATCGAAATCCACCCGGACAAAAACCGGAAGAAGGGACGTGCGGAGGAAGAGGAACAGAAAACGGAGAAGTCGCCGAACAGTCATCGGCTTGACGCGTTTCGAAACGACGCCATTTCAGTTTTTTTCGCCTCCACCCTGATTTTCGAACGTTCGCGTTTATGTTAACATTTTTTCTTTAGCTAGAAAATGATTTCATTGCACTCCCGCGGATCTTTATGCAAAGTAAAAATATTCTGCAGTGATTGTGGGAAGCAGGAAGAAGATAAAAATTGATTTCATCCCTTGATGACTTTGTCACATTAAGAACAACGTTAACGGTGTGTTCTTAAATTTTTCTGATCTATTACTGTTTTAGATTTCACCTAATCAATTTCTTCATAAATGCATAATTAGCAGTCTACCGATAAGGAGCACTGCAACTTTAGGATCTCCTATGCACTATTTTAAGTTGCTCCACTGATTTTCGTCGTGAATGCATAAAATCCGCGGTCTAATCAATAAAACAAGGAACGTCTGAGAGTCTGGCTCGAGGCACCGCGAAAAATTCCTCTACATCCGAAACAATTCCCTAAACCCACCCGATTTCATCGTACGGGGAAAATATAAAAGATGACCAATTCGAACCGCGTGTCCTACGACTGTACAACATTCACAGTTTAATTGCTGCAGAGTCTGGGCAGAGACTGCAGTAGATGGTTGGTGGTTGCACTTGATTCAAGCATACTTTGGCATCGTTCTAATCAATGATCTTCACTATGCAGGTTGTTAACCGATCGTTATAGTGTTTCGAAGAAAATTTATTTCTCGAACTCATCGAACCCTCTTTGTCAAGCCGATCGAACCCTGAGTCTCTCCACCGCCACGTAACCGTCCTTCTCTTTTCCATCCTCTTCACCGTTCTTCAGACGGCCCCGGGATTCATGTAGCATGACTAACTACCATGACTAACGAGTTGGGCCAAGTGCCACCGAAGAATCTTGGCTAACCGACCAGGAAGGTGGAACGAAACGCTTCCAACTCTAATATTTCGACCTGTCGCGGGGTGGTCTCGCTTTTCTTTTAATTGGTCCTTAATCTACTTCTTTCGTAGCTGCCCTACCACGGTTTCAAGCTTGCTCTTTGCCAACGATTTATCCTTGTCCCTGCCATTGATAACCTAACAAACTGGAGATCACCTATTCATCGAGAAACTAATAGTCTGCGGACTATTAACTCGTCCACTGAGCCGTGTCGTTTCTCATGGTGACTTGGAGTTTGAAACAACGATGGCTCTATTTACTTTTAATCGTTGCTGTATCGAGCAGCGTTTCGAACGATGTCCTCTATCCATTCGGTTCAATTTTCAACGATACTGTTGCATCGATATTGATAACAGAAAAATAACATTGCGTTTCGATTTCAGAGAAATAGTGACACGATCCAGAAATTATATAATTTCCATCGAAATAGCGTAAAGACATCTTTAATCTGTCAGAAACATATTCTTGGAAGCAATTATTAAGAATTATATTTCTAAGGGTTAGATGATAGGTTTTAGGAACAAATCACTAGGAAATTGTTCAACTGTCCCCCTTAACAATCAAATTGCCCCACATTGGGAAACACTGCTCTAGCGGTTCAATTAGGAGTTGGAGATATGCCGTTTTCGTAGCACGTAGAGAGGCGAATTAAACGCATCGATCACTGTTCCAGCTTCGAAATCGTTATTTAAAAAAATTGGAAAAATGATTGACCACTAGACGAAGGGTTAACTTCGCCACATAGGTCCTCGAGACTAGCAGACGTAAAACCGAGCCCGGATTAGGAACCTCGCGATAGTTTTATCGACAATGGATCGCGTAGAACGGTCGGAGAGCATTCGACGGGAAAATCAGATGGGAAATGAAAAATCCCGGGAGTTAGTCGGATCGACTAACGTAGAGCTGTCGTTGCGAGGAACTTTTCGGCGAGCTCGTCACGACCGATTGCTCGTGAATTCCGTATCGAGACTTGGAAAGTTTCCGACGGTGATGGACGGCCATGAAGGTCCCCGAGAGGTCGATCTCGCGAGTTCTAGGTCAGTGGGATCCGTCGCGTGAGATCGTTTTCACGGCAACGTTTCCCCTTGAACCTGGGGAAAATGAATTTTTCAGGAGCAAGTCTGGTCCTGAGGAGGCTAGCCGAGGGTAGCAACCCTCTCCGCTATCCTCCTGGCCGATTCCAGTAGATACACGTTCTTACAGGTGGCACGAATAATTCATCCTTCCCGTTTAGCCGCTTCAATTTTTTATGGGCGCCAGCCGCAGATTAAATAGCGGCGTGAATTAAACGAATGCCGCGTTTGGGGAGCTGTTTCCCGGCCAATTTCGAGCTTTCCTGTATAGACATCTTCGAGATTGATCCGTTGGGTAACATAGTAATTAATAGACAACGGGATTTTATGCGAAATAGGAATTATCTAAGCCCGTTGCGAGAGACTGAAGTTAAATAAACTTATGTTAATCTTTAAATGGCCTCGAAAAGTCGAAAATGATTTAACAATGTCCTTAGGCCCTTCTAATGTCTTCCAATCTTCTATTTGACGTATTAATTATTAGTAGACTGCGGATCTTTATGCATTTATAGCTTATGAAAATAAAAAAAGATGCTAGGATATAAAATTTTTGGATCTATTGTACAAAGGCTGTTCTTTACGTAGAATATCGTAGCAACTTTTGGGTATTGGGTTAAACATTATCTTGAATGGTAAAACGTCTTCCAGTAATTCACCCTTTTCTAAACCGTTCCTCAGAAGACTAAAGCGAAGACATTCGACTCCTAGAAAAATGAATATTGATAGAGAGACCAGTAAGATTATCTTGCCGATCTTGGTCGGCATGGCGTGTTAGAGGGTCTATCAATCGAAGATAATCATTCCTGACCAAGGGACCGAGTCATAACTCCTGATCCTATCGAGAATCCGTCGCGGGAGCAGCGAACGTTCTTGCGGGCAGAGGTTTATCGCGTCGAAATGAATATTTAACGGGCGAACTTCTCCTCGGGGAACTGCGCCGCGGCGGGAGAGACTTTAATCAGCGTGGATTCGATATTCCATGAAATTTCCGACGAGTCCAGAGAGAGTGAGAGAGAGAGAGAGAGAGAAACGGGGTTGGTGGAAAGCGGAGTGGATAGAGGGAGGGTGGAGGGTGAAATGCGTTTTGAGGAGGCGCTCGACGGCGAGACACACGCAGGCGGATTACGGGATGGGCGTCGCGACCCGCGAGTTCGCCTAATGATTCTCATCGTTTTCGTGACACCCTCGCATGCCGTTCCACCAGGCGAATTCGAAGGTGCGATTCGTACTGGGTGTCCAGAAAAATTCTACTCGCTTCGACAAAACGGCGAACGATGAAAAATCACTGCTGAAAACAGCTGCCATTTGTCTCGGTTCTCTTCGATTTTATGGGATAATTTTGTCGGATAAAGATACACTATTTTCACGGTTTATGAACCATACGATTCCATGCACGTGTATCGTCGGTTTTTGTAGGATTTCGTAGAAATAAAATGAATTTACGTCTTCCAAAAAGATTTTTCATGAGGTCTTGAGAGCATTCGTATTCTTTAAAACTCAGTATTGCTCTTCCTTTGTCCGACAAATGGGCGTTTCGTTCCATTGTGCGAGGGCGTGGTCAACCCTAATTCTAAGAAGCCTAAGAAAGAGAACGATCCTTCACCCATGTTCGTTTTATGTTTTAATATTTAATGCCAGAACTATCGATTCAGTGAAAAATATCTCAAATTTTTCGCTTCACTGTTCACACTGTTCACCGATAATTGCTGATAGATATTTTCCGAACACCCTGTACACTCGTGGCTACACTTATCATCCTGACGCATTCAAGTATATCTGCTTCTCTTCTCTTTCATTCTCTCTCACTCTTTCTCTCTCGCTCCCTTATCGTATTCAAAACGTAACATCTTTTTCCCAAACTTAACATCATAAATTAATAAATAAATATATATATAATATATATATATATATTATTTATACGGGGTGAACAACGCATCTTAATCACCTGGAATATCTTATTTTTTGTGGTAAGAAGAATTGTGTGAAAAGAGAACATTATTCTCGGAATGGTAAATTGTAAGCAATTTCAATTTTTTTCAAGACATTGATGACCTTGATACCTTAAAAAATATGATTTTTTTTAATTACTGAAGCTGATCAATCTATGTTGTTCACCCTGTATGTATACGCTTAAGTCTGTATAAACGTGTAGTTCTCGTGTTCAAATATGTATACTCGGTGTGTGTACGTGTCTGTACGTGTAGTGGTGTGTCTATTAGGTAAAGGTCGCGTCTATTATTGCTTCAATTTACAAAGATGGCCGAAAATGGCCTTCTCGGAGGGCCAAACGGTGCTCCTTTTGGCCCTCGAGTCTCTTAACACGTGTCTTTTTGCTCCCTTGAATATGTCTTGCACGGAGGAACGCGTTCACCTAAAAGCGTCGAGCCTAAACTGCTGCCACTGATTCTTCTTTCGTAATTTTTCGTTTATGACACCTATTATCAAATTAACCCTCGTACGTTCCTTAAACTATGTTCACACTGAAGCAAACTTCTTTTATTCGGTAAAGAAATTGTTTCAGTGTGGACATAGCTTTAGAAATAAAAACGTAATCACAGCAGCATCATTACGGAAACACCGTCCACAATGGTAGAATCATTCCCGGTCCCGACCGGTCAGCAATTTTTCACGGAATTGCACAAAACCGACGGCGTTTCGAAACTTTGCAATTCCCGGCCGACGGCCCCCAGGGGCAGTCTTTTTTAAACGAATCGCAGTAATGCGTCGATTGAAATAGTCTCGCGTGTGGTGCAGTCGGTAATCAATTAAAAGCCTGTGGGACCGGTCAATTAAAATGGTTTACAGCGGTGGGGGCGCGAGGAGACCCTTTAAAATCCGAGCTTTTAACCCTATGAGGACGAGTGTCGGTATATTGACGACATCAGACTCGTGTATCCGAATCGAAGTTGCAAACGAATTATTTAACAATTTAATTACAGGAATCGCCTGTTTCAAGGAAATAAAACATTTCTGAAAAATCAGTGATTTCGCGAGGAGAGGGCTAGAAACAGATCAAAATATAATAATAGCATGAACGTCACGAATGTGTCCAGAAGAATTTCGCCTAACATTTTACAAAATGCTCGCGCGTAAAGGGTTAACAGGAACAGGCGACAGTGAGTACACGCGTTTAGCCTCGGCCCTTCGAGGTCCGTGTCCTTAAACTGGTTTCTCGTTAATCCTTGCTTGAGGTAGCCGACTGTATCGCGAGGATCGCGTTCGAGTCGGAGATGGCGAAAAAAGGGGACGACGGAGGGAGAGAGAAGAGACGGTGGTTCTGGACGAAGACGGATAAGAGAAAGGATGGAGGATCGAGGGAGAAAGGACGAAGGAATAAGGACGAGGAGAGACAGTAATCTTGGGTGCGCTAGTCTAGAAGGGTTTAAACGGACTAACGAGACGCTGCTTTGATTTGATTTGTCACTACGTTTAAACGCGAAATGAACGCCCGCCTCGGATCACGCGTTTCCGCGCGGAGCGAGCGGAATCCGACGCGATTTCCGCGGGAATAAATACGTTCACAGTCCCCCTCCTGGCCAGATGCAACGGGCACCCACCACCCCCCTCTAGCGCAATTTGCATTCCCCGTCGGATTGCACTCGCACCGGTGAAAATGCATTCTGGTCCTGCAGCGGGCCAACTATCTCGGAAGACATTTCATTTTCAACTCGTCCGACCCGGTCGCCGCGACGCTCTTCCGAACTTGTCGTCGAAATGCGTTCCCAACTATGCACACTGGTTGCATCATGCTCAGGTGAAAAGCTGGTAATCATGTTTTCCTTTTTTTGAGAAAAAACTATTGTACCTTCGGCATTGCGATTTCATACACGCATGCATTCATATTTGAAGTAAACGTGTGTTTTTTTCAAGTAACTCATAGGCGAAATTACGAGAGTTATTGGGTTGGCAAGGAAGTCTTCAATTTCGGTATTTTAAGGTGAAATAAAACCCAATCTTTTTCTTCAGGCAATGATCTCTAATCAATCAAATATTTTCCATTTTGTTCGATGATCTTTTGCCATCTTCCTGGTAGCTTTATAATTTCGCACTCATAAAGCTTCTGGTCCTTCATTTTTCAGGTGAAATACCGAAATTACTTTCTTGCCAGTCCAATATATATTTTTTATGGAGCTTGTTTTGAATAACACGGCTACCGCGTCGACGAGTGTACTCGGACTTTTTATCCGTGTCCTCGGCTAATCGTGGGATTCACAATTAGAGGAATACGAGTCCTACACTCTCGCTCTCCTCCGGAATCGATACTTTCGGTGAGCAGGGGATTACCTTATCACGGTCGATCTCGGGCAATCAGTCAGAACAGATCCTCATTAAATCCCAACTTTCCTGTCCCCGGGATCGCGACAAGCAGCAATGGGGCCGAGACCATTACGTACTCATGAATATCAATTGGTTCAATATCCAAGGTTCATTTCGTTGGATTCGATTAGTACGTGGAAAAGCGGATGGCTTGTTCCTTCAAGCTATATCTCTCCGTTCGAATTGCGATCGAATTGGCTTGGCTCTAATAATTAGACTGCGGATCTTTCTGTGAAACACTAATTTTCTAAGTCAGTCGTAGAACATAGAAGATGGACGACGATGCTCTTCTTCGTTCAATCATTTCGGTTCTAAATTTATGACAAAAATGAGCCGGAGGAATACAGAGCAGTGAAAATATTGCAAAAATATAACAATATCGTTGTATTATTTTCAAACCTGGAAATTGTTCAAGAATCAAACAAGAAATTGTTCAAAGAAAGAATGAAATTCCTATTTGGCTGCAATCTACTACAACCAATAAACAAAATTTCTATTTCTCATACCCATCAAGATCCAGAGTCTACTTCCGACAGAAAAGTACATCAAACAAAACCACCCCTTTTTCCAATTATCAATGTAAAATCAACTAAAATCGTTTCCAACGAAAGAATGTGAAACATCATCGCCATCTATTTTATCCTCTACCCATAGAACTCGCGCGCGACTCGAGCCCATCGCTAGCCATTCTCCGTGCGGGCAGATTTGCAGTCGGCGGTGGTCGCCGCTCAGAATTTCTTCGGTAATCCCCGCTGAAACACGGATTACATATCGATCTACACTTCCTGTAATCTTGAGCGTCAGCAGCGTTGCGCGGATCGCTCGTTACGCCCTATTCTGTGTCTCTGTGATCTCCGGTGTCCAAGACTGTATCAAGTGTACCGTGGAACTAGAGTCTGGATCTGTTTGAACGGCTGGTTTGTCCGTGATAGAAGGTCCGAACAACAGGTCTGGGGATCAGACGAACACGACGTGCGGCTTCTCTGGCAGGGGAGGTTCGTAATCGTAATCATAGTCGTAGTCGTAACCATAATCGACTCGGTGTAGAGTGTTGGACCTTGGTGGAGCTGGGGGGCTCTGCATTCGATAGAGGGAGAGGACTTCTGGTGGTTCATCCCTTAGATCGGTCACGTCTGCGACGGCGTAGACACCCTCTTCGGTTTGCCTGGCGTATGGTTGTTCGGAATCTCGTCGACCATTGGGCCTGGTGTACCTGGGCGTCTCATAGATGTTGGTATCCTGAGATTGGGGGCTTCTCTGACCGATTTTGCCACGAGGCGTATCGTAGGGGGTGGTGTCCTCATTCCTGGCTAGCAATCTTCTGCTGTAGGACTCTGCGTTCTTATCCAGCTCGTCGTTGTTCCTTCCAACGTAGACCAAGAATTCGGGACGGTTTGGAGCAGCGTAAGCCAGCCGTTTCTTCCTCTTGGACCTGGTCAGATGAGCTATCAGGACCAGGATAGCAGCCGTGGCGGCTAGACAGCCAGCCGCGGATAAGGACAAATAGAGGGGGCTGAGTCTGCACCGCAGAGAACCCTCCGACAAGCCGATCAACGGTTTCCCAGCGAACTCCTCGTCGGAGCAGATGATATCTCTGGTGTCCAGCTCCAATCTAGACTCGTTCCGTCGCTCCTCCGCTCTGATCACGTTCCACAACCAGTGTACCGAGCAGTTGCAAACCAGAGGATTCCCACCAACCCGGAGAGACGATAGTCCATCAACAGGGAACTGCGTCGGTTGCAGGGTAGACAGACTGCATCGACGCAGCGAGACCGATTTTAGATACCTTCCGCTGTACAGAACTCTAGCCGGAAGTTCTTTCAACCCTCGGTTACCGTCCAGAGAGATGCGTTCGAGGTTCACGTTGTCTGCGAACGCTCTAGCGTGGACGTTAACGATGGTGCAATCGTTCAATTCCAAACTTCTCAGCTCGAAGAGATTGCGGAAGCCGACGGCTTCTAGGACCCCCAGAGGGTTCCGACTGAGGATCAGGTTGGACAAGACTTGCAGTCTAGCTAGGGCAGGAGTAGGTACAGAGGTCAGATTGTTGCCCGATAGATCTAGGTGAAGTAGATCAGGAAGACGGTCGAAAGCGTCGTCGGCGATGTTCCTGATCACGTTGTTCGCCAGATTTAGCGAGATCAAAGATGGCAACGAGGGCAGCGAGTCTCTGTCCAGCTCCTGGATCAGATTGTCGGATAGGTCGACGTTCTCAAGACTCGGCGCTAGAGCGAGGTTGTCCGTCGGGACTTCTAGAAGCGAGTTCTCGTTCAGTATCAGCGTCCGGATTTTATGCAAGTTCTTTAGCAGACCTTCCGGTAGACTGGTGATCGAGTTGTCGCTGAGGTTTAGCACCTCCAACTCGCTGGTGCTCTTGAATGCTTGCTCGTCCATGTCCGAGATGTTGTTGCTCGCCAGGTTCAACTCTTTCAAGATGTCCATCCCTTGCAATGAGTTCTTCGCCACCGCTCGAATTGCGTTGCTGGAGACGTTCAGCACCAGCAGGCTCTTTTGAAAGACGAAGTTGTCCGAGCCAAGCGTGTGGATGTTGTTCGAGGTCAAGTCCAATGTCTCCAGGTTACCGTAGAACCCGAACGAAAGGTGGATGCTGCCGACACGGTTGTTGGACAGGTCCAGATGCTTGATCTCTGGGTTCAGCTGGATCGGGACGACCTCGAGACCCGCATAGGCGCAAGATGCGCGCAGGCTCTCGTCGTCACAGCGACACTGCGTCGGACACAGACCGCTCGCCACCACTGACATCGCGACGGCCATCGCTATCGCGATTGGCAACGTCGACGGCGACGGTCCACGTGATGCCATTCCATATGAACCCCGCCTCCACTGGAACTACCCTGCAACCAAATAACACCGCTCGTTCAATACATACGGACCCATCGGACGCGCTCTTACTTATCTTGCTTATTTCGCTCGCAACTGCCGCTGCCAACGCAAAAAACCACGATCGATTCGCGTCGCGGGCTTTTCCCGTTGCGATAAGGAAATGCAGTAATGTATCGATGGATGCGACAACCGCGGGACCGAAATGTCAGTCGTGTCGTCTGCAGACGCCGTTCCTTGATCTCTTGTCGTTAGGCGTCGAACGTAAAATATGAATAAAAATGGACAGAACTTGCTTGTTTCGAATGATCTCTTAGCGAAATTTTTACTGAAATGTTCCTGACTTTTCTCTGATCAAAACGATACCACGCACGATGCTGTTCAGGATCATTTTAATCAGAAAAATGGCACGGATTAATTTCTAAATATTTCATACAAAAATAATTCTAAACAAGAAAGTCTTTTTTCATTGAAAATGGCAACAGCAGGAGTATCCAACGTTAAATAGTTTTGATCCGAGCGAACACGTTTTGTTCGACGTCGAAATGTTTCGGCCACGGTTGAGAACCATGGTTCTGGCAGCGAGTCCAGTAAAAGAAAACTATTGCTCCCTGCAGACTCGCCCGGTAAAAAGACTTGGCTATTACAGTTGTTGAGTTCGTATAAAGTGATGCAAATGAGGAGCGCATTTGCATGTTTAAAAACACGTGGACACACGACGGCGCTCTTAAAAAAAATTGTGCGTTACTCCGAAAAAGAACCCTCCTCTCGGCTAAGGAGAATGCGGAAAATTTTTAAATCGCGTGCCTCGAAATCCGCCGGATCTCGCGCAACTTGCAAATGAATGCGAATCTTACAAAAATGGCTGGGTTATTAATTTTGCCGCAGTAATGGGAAACGTTGAAGAATTTGATTCTCTTTCTCTGATTGTTCGCATAATGTGTTGTTAAAGATTCCGTCGTCAATTCGTTCCGTCAGAATATTTTCGTTCACAATACAACTTAAAAAAATGACAATGTAAAAAAATTGTAGACATCTTTACGGTAGTTGACTAGACACGACCCCCGGTCGAGGAATTATGTCAATCACGGCCGACCGACGAGACATCCGACGCGTGGAACGAGTCCGAGGCAATTCGATGAACGCGGTTTTCCTGTTCCAATGTTATTAGGGCTCGGATCAATCGGATCGAGGGCGAAGAAAACGCGTTCGTAGAAAAAACCGAGCCATCTAATTCGGACCTAATTTCACGGAAGCGGACAACACAAATATTTTCCTCGCTCGAGGATATTTCAGCTAATACAGAGATATCCCCTCGCCCTTATCGTTCCCTGGCCGAGTACAAGTGTTGTTTATCAGGCTCATGTCACTTATAGCGACGCTCGGGAAAGCCCGAAATTCGAGGTAATCACGCTCCCCTTGATCCCGAGATCGAGGAGGATCTCTCCTCGGGGTTTTCCACCCTCTTCTTCACGACTTTCGTCTTCTCGGCTTGTCCCTCCCACGAATTCTCCGACAACCCCCGCGCTGAAAATCAGTTGTCTGGTCCAGGCGCATCCAACGGAAAGAAAGATCTGCGCTTCTCATCCCCGAAACTTCGCGTCAGACTTTGCCTAGAGATGCACACCTTTCTACTACGATATTCAGCCAGGCTCGTCACGAAAACTTCCCTTTAAATTGAAATAATTTCAATTCATTGGAAAATACGTGGGTTTATAATAAATATAAATTTTCATTTTTTTCCCAGCAGATTATAAACGTCGAACAATTTTCGTTCGTCTCTTTTCATCCCCTAAACTGATCAAACAACTCTCCCACGCTTCCCCGCCGTCAGTTGTTTGGCCCACAGTCGTCCTAGAGAAATAGAGAGAAGGGTGCACGGGGAATCCCCTTCATCTCTGTGTTTTTTCTCGAGGAAGAAAATAACGCTGGCATACGGGATATTACGCGGCGCGGATGTTAACGTCCGGCTGTATTTTTTTGCGGGGTCGTGAGGTCCTGGGAGAGGGCAGGGATCCGGGACATATAGCTCTGTCAGATAGCGGAATGCTGTAAATCTGTGCATTATACATGACAGCGAGATCAGCGCCATTCGTTATTCCAGGGCGCAGGGGCGGCGCAGAAAAAGGGGGACGTGAAAAATTACTGGCACGGCCGGCACTTACCGAAACGATGCTTTCACGGGGCATCCGGCCGCGGAACACTTGCCAGGAGAACTAGTTTACGGAATTGAAATAATCGCCGCACTGTGACCGAAACAGAGAATATCCCTTTTCAATGCCTCCTTCGTCCATTTCCGAAATCGTTAGAATATTTCCTTCGGTGAGCTAGATTATTTATTGAAGTCTGAAACGATGGAAAAAATTATCGTTTTTGTCATAAATATATAAAATCCCCTCCAACGCTATTAATTAAAACAATCTTTACGCTCCTACTTTTGTATCTACGAAGTTGCTAAAAATTTCAGTGTTGCCCGAATAAGTCAGAGATAATAAATGTTTTAATTTTGCAGTTAAAGCAGCTCCAAGTGCAGGGGGTTGAAAGTCGAACATTTCATCAGCGACATATACGAACGCATACTTTTGGATGGTGGAACTAAAATGGCGTAAAAATAAAGAAACAATAGAGCCACGCGATTAAACGCGGCCTGACAGTTCTCGCATTTGGCGGACACACTGTGCGATCAAACGCGGTCGCCGCCACGGCCGATAAAACGTCGAAGGTGTTTTTTTGTTAACAGGGTTTAACGACACCGGTAGCAACAAACTCGAGAAGAGTTGTCGCGCGGCGAATTGCCGGCCGCGAGTTTAACAGGATTTTAAGCTGCAGCGACCGTTCGCGGTCGAGCGGTGGCCGCTATAATGCAGAAAGCATAGACTGGCTGCGTCGTTACCGGTTTTCGCGGTGTTGGTCGCCGTTGCCGTCGACATAATAAAAACGATGTCGAATAAAGTTTTTATCGGCTTGTTAATTTTCGTGGCAGTGTTCAGCGTCGGTCGTGATTCGCTTTCTGAAACAATTCCGCGTTATCATTGTTCCTTTCATGGCCGCGGGGCTAATGTTATTTATTCAACAGCGCGTCGGGAGAAAGAGAAACAGGTAGGTGAGACAGGAGAGGAGAGAGTAAAGGGAGGTAAAAAGTTGACACGCAAACTGCCATGGATCCCAGAGGGTTCCAGAGGAAGAAGAGGCTCAACCGGCTAGCCGTGCAAAATCCGAGCGAATTGAACGTGCAGGTGTCCGTAAATAAACTTGCATCGAGTTTGTGCAGCAAACCGTTGCACCTAAAGGGTAGTTACGCTCTCGCGGCTTCCTCTCTCCCACAAAGGTTCCCTGTTTTCCCCGAACCGTGGCCGATTTTTATTTCGGCCGACTCTGTTTCCCCATGTCCGGGCCCACGAACAGCCTCGTCTTTGGCCTGCATCGTCCAACGTAATTACACCTCGTTTCACCGTCTAGCAGACTTTTAATACGATCATCCTCCGGTGGCTATTTCGGTTGCCCTCGGAGCCGATGATCAACCCTTCGACGCCCGTATACTCGGCTCAATCGTTCCTGACATTATTCACCCTTCGCGGATCAGAAGATTCTCTATTGTAGTCCTACGGTAGCTACTCATTTTTCTGCGAGACTACTCTGTACAACGAGAGCTGAATTTAAGGGTTAAATCGATAAGCCACTCCCAAAGTTTTACATTAAGAATTAAATCTAATTACAATTTTTCACATTGACTCACTCTTTTATCTTTCATTATTGCTCTATGCAACTCTTACGCATATATTTCTGACGTTTTACTTGTATTTACTTGTTTAATTCACGATTTATTAGAGCACTAAAGCAATGCACATAAAAACAAATCAGTAAGACAACTATATCTGCCGTGTGTTTGAGCTCGTTTCAGTCAGAAAAATATAATGGACGTAATGCAAACATGTTTCCCCGCAGAGTCGAAGTACCGAGTAAGTCGAAGGGATTATGTAGAAAAGGAAGAGGAAGGGCACTGTCAACATATCAACGTTCGTCATGATTATTGGAAACAGTCCACGTACAGGGCGCACATTGGCGGCATGCATCGAACAACATGTCATTGGTCCAATGCCAGGAGACCGCCCCTAACCGCGGCAGCTCACCCCTGACTCCGTCAAGTTTCGAATTACGCGACCACTCAACTTTCTATAGCCCTCCGTGCCTTTTCTCCACAGGAGATAAAGACGTTCTCCTGGCGACGGCGTTTGTGTTTCAACCGCGGTCTGTTAACTCGAGCCCTCACGTTCCCCGAGCAAGCCTGCACGCGAGTGTGTCGTCTGCCGAGGAATCGAGCCACTTTAATATTGAATAGAAACCTATAACCTTTAACGGGCATGCATAAGTCGGGGACTCTCAAAATAACTTCCCGATTCATTATTGCATACGCGGCCGTGCATCGCGTTGTGAAGGGGCTGAGTTAGCTCGAAGCGTTAGGCAACGCCTGACGTCAATTTTAGGGGATGAAAAGCGCGGACGAATCAAAAAATGTTGCAAATAATTAGAGAAGTTTGGAGAAAGCGTCGATCTCCTCGGTGTAGACAGTCTTGGGAACATGAGTTGGTCATTTTAGCAATTGTTTAATAGATACGCGGTGTTCAATGTTAAAGAAATAATTAATAATACTACAGTTTTGTCATTAAATTGAATCCTGTATCTATTACTATTTCCCAAAAGTCTCAGTGAATGATTCAGCACGAATTTCGTCGATCCGAAATTCCTCGGTTCGCCGATAAAGGGAAAATAAATAATAAACGGCGACGTTTTCTTATCAGCGGTTGGGTATGATGAAATTTGTCCGGGCATGCATAATACATGCGGAAATGGCGTCGAACGAGCTGGCTAGGCTGTGCTGACTTCTTGTCTATAATGGAATCTGCGCAGTTCGCCCAATTTCGGGGGGGCATAAAGCAAAGAAGCCGGTGGGTAACATATAACAGGCCAAGTCATTCAATTTACAGGATCCCCTTTCCGTTTCCAACTCATCTCGTTCCAGCCTCGGTGGCTCCAAAACTGAACTGAAGATGAGCCAAACTCATACCCAGACTTGGCTAACCGCGGACCAGGCCGAGCTACACCCTCCAGCGATGGCTACGAACCACCATACAAGCAACCTTCTACGTCAATCCGCCTATTCCACACCCTCAACCATAATCACTCGGATCCTACCACTCGAATACCTCCTGTTCTCAATTTCCATTCTACCCAGTCTCTATCCCATCGATTTTTAGTATATTCGAAACTCCCAGAACACATTTCTCACGATAAAAATCTTGGTCGTTCGAGTAAAATCTTGTTCATTTTCTTTATGCTAACCTAGATTAAATTAATGATTTTTTATCTATGCGAAAGATCATTAATCTAGGTGGCTCGAATACAATCTTGTCCGCCAAAGAGGAATGTGTTTTTAGTGCATCAAAAGCGAGCGTATTTCGTTAGAATAACCTAGATTAAATCGCAAACTCGAATATCCAGCAAATACGGCTTAAGCAGCTCGGCTTTACAGCCGTGTCTACAAACTAGCAAAGTTTCCCAGAAGTTAACATCAATCACCTTGTTACGCAACTTTATCTCCTAGTTTCCCTATTTTTTTTTCCATAAATCGTGGATACTGCAAGGTGCGCGAGGTTGCTCTTTGTACTTTGCGAAAGTGTAATATTTACTTTTCGAAAGTCCACACCACGACTATCTACACTGTGCGATTTCCGGGAAAGTCTTACGTTTCCCTCGGGCGCACACATTGTTCCTACGTGAATTTTTGTGATAATTATTAAACAATAATCTTTAATATATGCACCTGATGATTTTTTTTATTTTTTTAAATTCAGTTTTGAAGCTCAAAATTCTGAAAAAATATATACAGCAAATCTGGTCTATTAGCACAAAGCGACTTTGAAAATTGAAGTTTGGCCAATTTTCGAGTGACCACCGCACGACGTTCAATTCTACGTGTGCCATTTCGGAGCGGAAAATCTCGAGCTCTAATTTCCCCTGGAGTTCGGTGTTTTCCTATGAAAAATGCGTATTGGCCTCGCCGTTAAGTAATCAAGAGAATTTCCCGGGTTTTTCCGGCGCTCGAGATCTCCAATTTGGGGGGGTTGCCGCGGCGGCCATTGAATGCGCTTTAAACGAGCTAATGAACGGTGCCGAGCTCGTACGTGTACACGTACGTCGTTATTGCTGGAGAGACGAAAGTCATTAAGCGCAATTTTTAGTGGCACGAGGGTGATAATTCTCAAACTAGCCCCGCCTTCTTACCGCATCAAAAGAAAAGTCATTAAGTGGGTAGCTAACTTGAAAACCGCGGCTCTGACGAGGGAAAAAGCATCAACGGAGATGGCCGCACCGTCGCCATGCAGCACATGGAAAATTCATTTACTTCGAACCGCATTCAAATTCAAACTCGCCAACTTATGGTTTTAACACTGCCGGTCGAATCGCCTCTCGCGTCCCTAATTACCCTGACATCCTACCCGCTGAAATTCGTGGTTTATACCCTGAAGTTGTATCAGTCGCTTCGCTGCAGACACAGTTGGTTTGTTATTAATCGTAAAATGCGGCTTGCCCGCTGAGACTTCACGTTCGAAACTTTTACCGATATATTCCCGACGCTTTTCTGGTTGAAATCAGCCCAAACACGATACCGCTTGGATTATAGTTGCTCGAGTAATCCACGTTACAGTGACACCTCTATTATCCGAACTGTTCCAAATCTTTATTGATTTGTATAATACATCGTGTCGCACGTGTTTTGGTGAAGTGAAACATCATCAGGTCCGATAATAGACGTTCTATTAAATATAGCCCGAAGTGTATCGGACTCATTTTAATCAGAAAAATGTCACGAATACGCCGGCAAAAGTTTCATAAAAATAATTCCAACCAGAATAGTTTTGTCATGGAATACCAAGACATTGCTGCATATTCTTTGCCAATGGGTCAAGGTGAACGTCTGGGAGGATCAAAAACGATCGAGCCCGATGATCCGGCGCAATCTATCATTACCAGGCGATCATCAGCGAGGTGATGCGAGGTTTGACGACGGGCAACGATCTTTCTCGGCATGTCCTGCGCGCAATGAAATTAGCATTCCATCGCGGCGATTCGTTCGGCGCGTTTCCCGCGTTTCATTGCGAGCCACCGATGCCACCATCCGCGTGGACTGTTCGGCGATATTAACGTTTAATCTGTTAGTGCTCTGCTAGCGAGATATCTGGGGTAATTGCCGTGCAGAAGCATTTATAATCTCGCGTTCTTTCGGCTCAGGTCGCGCAGCTTCATGCATATTCGCGCGGGGTTTTAGCGATAAGCGATGACGAGCCCACCGTAATTTCGTACGAATTCCACGGGAAATATGCAGACGACGCTGGAATCACGACTATTTTCAAATCGTGCGACGTGTTTTGCTCTTTTCACGAGCGCGCGCGTTTTGATTTGCTATACTAACTCAGCTTCTCGGGTTTTCATTTCGAGAATATCGGCTTCAACGAAAGAGAACCTTCTCGTCTTCCTTGAACCACCAATTTACAATTTTTTATTTCGTTCCGGCGTCGCGTACGGAGCGTATGGAGATTGTTATGTAAATCCGATCGCGCGTTTTCGCGAGCCAAGTCCGTCGACGGGCATCCATTAACCCCTTAACGATGAAAATGGCAACCTGTCACCGGCAAATGTATGAGGTCATCCCACCAACCGTGTCGCTTCTTATCGCGCACCTCGTGTGTATAGAAATGTCCGCTTTTACTTTCCGGCCGATATTTTCATGGATACGTCCGCGAGGCTTTTTATAAACTCTGAATCGCGCGAAGAAGCGCAACGAAGCAGGCAATGCGATTGAAGACGGCGTCAGAAGTATTTATAACGTCGCTTGAAAGCATCTAGACACTTTCCCGAATGCGATTGTCGAAACCAATCATTATTAAAACGTACCAGCTACAAATTCAGCTGATCGGTATACTGATGCTAATTGTAAGAGCAATTATTTATAACCAAAATGTTTTTATAAATTTTTCAGTAATTTGACAAATTCGAAATGGATCTCGAAGCAGATCTGTGTAAATTAGAAAATAGGGAAGGAATCTTCAATGAAGGAAACTTGTCCAACAAAAGAGCTAATTTGAGTCTACTCCACGACACGAATTTCGTAATAACGCCAGCGATTTGATAGGAACGGGCCGCAGCGGGCCGGTTTTGGAGATCGGTAAATGCGAAGCGAGCGGTCTGCTTTAATCCAGCCCTTCGTCTTAATGAATAGTCCCCGGCACACCGGGTGAACGACGTAGTCGTAGCCGAGAATAAATTACAGGTTCGTAAGCGGGAACTGGACCCTTTAGCGCGCGCCCCGAGCTTAATTTATGCATTTCTTGACCCGTACCGTCGGACCCGGATTCCTACCTGTTGGTCCCTGCTCTGCCACCTGTTCGAAGGGGATCCTGCTCTTCTGCGGCCGAAAACGGACGAGCAAGAAAGATTGTGATGGAAGAACGAGAAAGAGCGAGAAAAGAAATATATTTTACGGCTATAGGTTGCCGAACGCAACGGACCGATCGAACACCGGTGCCAGATGCCTCGTTAGCCGCTGGGAGATACGGGTCCGAACGCCTTCAGGATTTAACGGCGTTTAACGAACCGACAGGGTATTAATTTTCCTCGGGAGGAGGCCAATATCTCCTCCAACCGCCGCCGCCGCGCCGGGCCCCTGGAATTTCTTTCGCCGGAGGACAGATGTTTCCGCCGCAATTTATCCCCAGTATCGATATAATCGAGAGGGCGCAGCAAATGTGGGACGAGACGATCCGAGATCAAGGATCTGTAGATTCGATTTTGATTGGTGTGTGACGTGTTCACTTCCGAATAGCCCAAAATCGGTAATGTCGATAATGTTCTAGCAATTTAGTAAACCTCTTGTCCTACAATATCGAGTCAGGCTCGTGATGAAGATTCTGAACAGAGTTGTTTATGCATTTTCCAATTTTTGTTCACAAATTCGTTTTTATACGTAAACAGACGGTTCACAGTGTTGGAAATCTTGTTCGGCTCAAGAGTACGTTCGTTTTTCTCGTTTAGATTTAAAACTGAAAAGCTTTGGGCGTCTCGAGAGAGGATTACTGCGGAAAGCTGGAGCTCGTATTACTTGAATGTAATTAAAGATTACTTTTTATAATACAAAGACGATTTTAATCAATCCTGAAATCCACGGTTCCCTATCTTATTCGTCTTATTATAAGAAAACAAATTTTCTGGCCTCCTACAGAAACCACTCCTTTGTCCTAAAATGTCGAGTTAGACTCATGATGAAGAAGCTGAAGAAACTAGGGATGCTGTAGAAGCTGGACCTGGAGGAACTGAACCTAGAGAAACTGAAGCGAGAGAATCCGAACCTGAAGAATGTGAAGCTATAAAGAAGTTGAAGATGCTTGTCAGAATTTCGAAGTCAATTCATGTATCGCGCCAACGACCTAATCGATTCGATATATGTGAAAGTATACATATTCAACGAGGCCGAAGCCGGATAACCTACAGCTAGAGGAGCTGAAGAAGTTGAAGCTGCAGAAGCTGACGCTGAAGCTAGAGAGGCTGAAGAAGTTGCAGCTGAAGCTACAGAAGCTGAAGAAGCTGGTGCCGGAAAAGCTGAATCTGGAGCTAAAGAATTTGGACTGTGTCCGCCCTCGTTTTCGGAAGAATAAGCTGCTCGATCGGTCATCCAGCATCCAGGAGCGATTCTCCTGTGTTATCATCTCTGGGTGGACTGTTCTGTTGAAATATAGCAGAGAAATCAAGGGCGATGGTCTTCGGGGTGGTTTCCCTCTTGAAAACGAGAGGGGTGGTAGCGGAAAAGGATCAGAACAAGAAGAGGAAAGGACATGGCGGGATAAAAATGCCGTTGTAGAGGAGAAGGCCACACTCCTTCCCTCCCCCTCTCGCGAGAAACATCAGAGGGGTGGTTGGCGAGTGGGAAAAAGCCCTGTGCAATTGCAATCCGGACAAATATCCGGAGCCGGGACGAACAAAGAAAAAAGAGCGGGACTGCGAGAGCAGAGAAATTGTTCAGGTTACTGCGAAACGAAACGGAACGGAACGAAACGAAACGAAACGAAACGAAACGGGACGGAACGGTTTTCTCGGGCTGCTATATATATGCGGCAGTCGATAAACCGCGCCTGCGTAGCTCAAACAGAGAGAGAACTACCCCCTGAGAGAATCTACGCGGTGCTGTTAGACCAGGGGGTAGCTCTCTCTCCTCGCCTCCTGCACGCATACCTCCGTTCCGCTTTCCCGCGCAGGGGTGTGGATTAAAGATATTAAAGATACCCAGTCCACGGCGTATGCTCGTCCCCGTTCAACAGACCCGCACACGCGACCGAGGACGCCACCGTCAGTCACACCCTTCCAGCCCTGGGTGTAGACGACGGGATCAAAAAGGGACTGTGGAAATGAGTTCTGGCCGATTAACACCCTTGACTACTAATATCGAGACTGACTGAACTCTCGGCGAACAGTTCGGACAGAACATCTGCAATAATTCGAGCCAGAAATGTCATTTTTCTATCGTGTAACCGAGGTTCTACAAATTCAACAGCGTAACAGAGACGAGAGGATACGCTGTTATTCTCTAGCTGATTTGATTGATCTAGTCGATTATGTATAATTAGATTTTATGCATTTATGGTAACAACGAGTAGGCGCAATTATTAGTCCCAGCTTATCATCATTATTAAAGGAAGAATGAAATTCCTGTTTGGCTTCTGTTCATCGTATTCGATGCAAACAATTTTTATTTTGCATGAAATTCCGCGGTCTATTTACCATCGTATATTAATACAGTTTATCAATCCTCGCAAATATCGTGAACATCTCTCTCACATGTATCGAGGTACTGCTGTTATAGCTTCGCAGTTCAGTTTTAAAGACTGTATTGCGGATTTTACGCACAGGGGCGTATGAAACGCGTTGAAAGATGGATGCATCAAAATTTGAACGGATTTCGGCAATTCTTATTTTGCATTCGCGGTCTATTCGCGACTGTACCGAGTAACGTTGCAGCCGATCCGTCCGCCGTTGCATCGGTAAATAATTCAGCGGTCGTAATGGCTTGAAGTGACCGTGACAAAGGGCGGAAAATCACGGAACCCGGTTTGCACTCGTGTATGCACCTGCAAGGCGTCCGTGGGATTTTTTTCTCGGAGGGAGAAACTGAAATATCGATTCCCGTGCGTCTTGAACGAAGCACGCCGGATTATTGGCGTGCAACGGTTGTCGGCGGCCGAGGACAACGCAGCCTCGACCAAAGGGAGAAAGAGAGCAAAAAGAGAGGAAGAGAAAGAGAGAAACCTCGCGTTTCCATGCAAACGAATTTACGTGCGGCTGCTTTTCACGGTCTCGGAGCAACAGGACGCCGGAATCGCTCGTAAATATTCGTTCCCCCGATGAAACAGTTACTAGATGTCGGTGGGGGAGGGGATGCGATTAATATTCATTGCAAAGGGGGTAGAGGGTCAAGAAAGCAACTCCGAGAGGTTCGCATAATTACAACTCGTCTAGCCTCGCATTATGTTCGGTGGACTACGAGTCTCGATGCAAAATGAAATTTTTCCGAGTATCATACTGAAATTTTTCTAAAATTCACGTAAAAAATGATTTCTTTTAAGCACCATTGAAATAAATTGCTTTACAAGAAGCAAGAGAGATAGAAGCTGAATATGAAAATGTATTTCTCCTTTTCGCGTGTAACAACATTCTTAAATTGGTATGTATGTCTTCACAATTTTCTGTTGCACCTATTCAGTTTAACCATAAATGCATGGAATCTCCTGTCCAGTGGACATAAATCCCGATTTGTGTGACTGGAACATTGTAATGCTGTGTCGTAAGTGGAGAATTGTCCTTGGCTGACTGAACTGTCACGGATCGTATTATAGACGTCCAAGTATAAGTACCAATCGATTCGTTACTATTGTATGATACCTAACTATTTATTGCTATCGTATCGATTTATTTTTTTCCTGGGCTGTTTGTCCAACATGCCATTAAGACTGTGCATTTCGAAACAGTGAAATAAATTAGGCACGAAAGCAAGAACTCATTGTTCGAAACCATATAACTAGATATGTACAAATGATAACTGCGTATTTCATGCATTTATGATAGAATAAATTTGCACAACATTTACTCAAGATTATTTTCAAAAGTGAACGTAAGAGGAGAAAGAAACGCGCAAGATTCGAATACAGAGGAGTTGGTTCTAGTCGAGACATCGTCGATTTTATTGAAAAATATTATTAAATTATAGCGTCGATATGCAGCCCTGTCTGAGTATACTAGGTGTCCGACCACTTATGGACGGTAGCGTAATTGCCGTGCGGGTTCTCGCGCGCGCGCGTCCCGGCTAATTAACATTGCATTAACGACCGGTGACCACCGTACGACCAAACCCCCCGCTCGGCTAACACGTTTTTTTCCGAGGAACAGCTCCGTCGGACCGGCTGCGATTTATCGGGTTCATCGTCCACACATTTTTGTGTGTATCGTCGCGCGAACGGTTGCGCCGTTTTAATGGCCCCTAATTTTACACCGGATGATTTATTTTACGACTCGAATGTTAATTGCCGGCCACGGTTTTTCTTGCCACTCGCCGTAAAAACGGGCTCTTTCCCTGTAAACGGCTTTGTCGACGAGCACAGACGGACTGTGCATGAAGGGTGTCGAATACTTTAGGGGATAATTTTACAAGCAGATGTAACGAGGGTTTATTGTACTTCAAAGAAAAAGTATACTGTCGGCTTCAGAATGCGTCGGAGTACAAGGAACGAGGCAAAGGAGATGTAATATAGCCGTGTCTATAAAAAATTTGTAATTCGCGTAATTGAACACGTTCGTGTAACAGCGTTGAGGACTCGCATGAGCTCCACGTTCGTCGAGCGTGTCCGAGCAGACAGCTCCTTGGCCCCTCGACTCGTTCAGAGTGATTTTTCTTGAACACGACGCGACAGTGTCGCAGCCAATGCAATTCGATGGTTTATCGCGCGACATTTGTCGAGCTAAGCCTACACGCCCACGCAAGTCGCGTATCTTTCCTTTCGAGATACCGTGATTTATTGTTCCCGACTGGCCATATCTTGTTGTTCAATTTGGTACCCTTGCTTTTAGATCCTCGAGAAGGGGAGACGGCTCTCACGCATTTCTCTTCTTCCGGAAATGGAAACTATGTTTCCTAGATGCACTACCGTAACCGTACAATCCAATAGCTCGTAATTTATTCCACAATGATTGAAATTATACAATTATAAATGCGAATTATACAATGTATATTGTGATCCATTTTTATAACTATGATTAAGAACGAAGGGTCGTGAAAATCGATGTTCTATACATTTACTATTGGATATTTATTATTGTGTACATTTTATTAATTGAAGTAATCCAATCAAGCACCACACCCCGTGCTCCCAGCTGATGCGCGATAACTACAAGCAGAATAGTCAGGAGCCATTTAGAATATGAATATTTTTAAAAATGAAATATCTTTCTGAAAATATTTTGCCCTGACAACTCGAAACTGATTTTCGTTGAAACGAATGAAATTGGAAATCAATCTGTATGATTAGTTGTCGGGATTATACGAGAAAAATAACAATCCAATCAACAGGGAGGATGTCACGGATGGCCATTGACACTTGGACTGTCAACTTCGACGACTCCATCGAATCAAAGTAATTGATTTAACCCAAAATTATCGACACGCCCTCGTGGACAAATATCAAAAGTGTTATAGACTTCCCATTTCCTGGATAATTATAAATTAATTCACAATTCGAATCAATATCCGGAGCATCGAAATATACGCTGAAACTATAGTAGACTCTCACCATGATGCGATTAAAAAATTCTTTGGAAAGACTATACTGCACTGTGTGTTCTGTATATTGATTTTTTTGTAGCAGTACGTGCATGCACTGTCTTTTTCAACAATTTTTTGTCATTCACTGTGCATTCATTGTGCATATATCGCTACATAAAAGAGGTGTGTACAGTCTTTTTAAACAATTTTTTTTATCCCGTTTCACGGGAGTTTATAAAGTCTAACAAAAATACCGAACATCATACCTTTTGCACCGGGATTTTGCACACGTATTTATTTTGTAAATAAAAATAGTAAAAATGAGTTGTATATTTCTTTATAAAATACGTATTCTGCAACCTTTAAAAGCTTTAATCCAAAAATTATGCGGGTAACGTGATTTTTTCCCAAGCGGATCCAAGGCGGTGGCCGCGGGTTACGTCCCATGGAAAGCCATAAATTCCGATTTAACGGGATAGTAAAGTGCTAGTAAAAAGATGGCGGCGGGGTTTGGTGGGTTTGTACGTGCGCGAGAAAAACCGAAAACAAAGACAGACCCAGTTACGCAAAACCGCGGATATATGTCATGTATATGTATGTACATATACATACGAGCGAATAGGAAGGTTTGCGGTGGCGGTGGCGCATGATTAAATGTTACAGCGGAACGTGGACGGACAGCCCCGGGGAAAGACAGTAATTATACGATAACAATCGATATCTAATTTTCCCCCGCCGCTGAACTATGCCTCCGCGCGCTCTCCGGGGCCGCGTTAACACACGTGAAACGAAGAAACGACGCGTTTAATCTCCGGTCCCCCTCCCGTAACCGCAGCCAGATCGAACACGACCGCAAAATACACCTGTAATTCGATACAGCGCATCCTGACTGGCAGATGGAGGTGTTCGCCGTTTTTCGCCCCTCGTCGGACGCACAGGTAAAAAGGGGATGAAAAGGAGAGACAGGAAGCACTCGAAAGACGGAAAACACAACCGAGAACGCGGGGGCGGACAACAACGGTGAAAGTTTTCGTCTAACACGCACACGAGTCGCAGATGAATCCAGATGTCTGCTTCATCTTGTCGTTCCCGACGGTTTTCTTGTACTCCAACGAAGAATACATCCTCCCCTCTGCGGTTTCACACGGGCCACGCACAACCCCCGTGAAATTATTGTGCGAGCAGAGAACTTTCGAAACCTTCCCGAGCTCCTCGAGGGATTACATCACTTTAAAAATTGGACGAGAACCTTTTTACCTTAAACGATCGCGCGGAGTTCTACAGAAGAGCTGTGTTTATCTTGAAATTTTAATATGTAGTTCCGGAAATTTATTTCAAATCGACAAACGCTTTGAACAAAGTAAAAATTGTTGAAACAGATAAAATGCAAAAATTCCCTTGTGTACTTTAAGATTGATACAATTAAAACCACTTTTTCGAAGACTTTCTAGCTCTTTGTTCCAAGTGGCGCCTGCTGCGCAGCCATTTTGTGGAACAGACAAAATGAAAAAATTCCCTCGTGTACTACATATAAGGTAGATACAGTAAAAAGCACGCAACAAATTTTCCGTTTCCCTTATTGTTTTTTTGCAAAGAAATTGTCAAAGAGCGCAGAAATTCCTTTGTTTTAGGTGGCGCCATATTGTGAAGCACCTGCAGCTCCGCCATTTTGTGAAACACAGAAAATAAAATGGTGCACAGTTTAAGCCACACACAACAAAATGTCCGTATAGTTTTCATTTTGGTCCGTGTCACTTTCGGAAACGCAGAAATTCCAGCGACAGTTCAAGTCGCATTATCTCAAGCGCGCAAGAAATAAAGCCCTAAATCGCCGAGCTGGAGGAAGGAGTTTCAAACTTTTCCGACAGCCGAATAATAAAATCCCCATTCGCGCTGTACATCTCACGGAAACAAGAACTCCCACGTAAGACCACTTGAGACCCGACGTCGGATTAATAAGAAGAGAATACGAGCGTTACGCGGTCCGACGCAGTTTTATTAGCCATTACGGATGGGGGGTGGAGAAGGGCGGGTACAGGGTACGTCGTCCCGTGGGAATTCTTTTCGATCCCTTTGTCCTGTGGCGTCACAATGCTGTTTCGCTGGGTGGTGTGCTGCTAAGTATAATCGCATTGTTCTACGGGAATATGTCCGGCGAGGTTCCTCGCGGTCTGTGAGTCAATTAATGGCGCGGTCGTTCGAGACAAAAGAAATCTTCCTCGAGTGGGCTGTGCCCTGACCCCCGAGCCGTGACCTACCACCTTGGGGGTCGTAAACAAAAGCGGGTCGGCAAACAAAGTTGGTAGCGAAGGCAAACACGATACCCGCCCTTCAAAGTGTCGCGCATAAAGTTGAAGTGCAAGGTACAAGTTCAACCCTCCACCCCCTAACGTCCCCCTACCTTCTTCCGACAACCTTCGATCCGCGCCGCGGAAACTAAAAGTATGATATTCCACCGCTCTGAAACTGTGCTCGGTAAAATACTACTGGAGAGAAACAATAAAAGCACTTTTAATCTACCAGCGATTATTTCGAAATTTTTAAGAGACCTTGTAAACCAACAAGTCACCTTCTAATCTATGTAATAATTTTGTTTGGGATTACTATGAGAATAGAAAATGTTTAAGCTTCCTTTTGGTACATCACAATTATTGAAAATCCTCTTAATAAAGTTGTATAATACAAAAAAAAATCTATGGAAATAAAAATAGTCTTCAATCTTTTAATCTTATCACTGTTTATTATTATATTATACAGCTATTTTTGTCATAAATGCAGCTGTTTAATATTGGATAAATAGTGGGCGCACATTGCCAGCAGAGGATTAATGGAAATTCTATTTGAAGCATTTGATTGTACAGGAACACGTAATTAAGTGTACAAATTAATCCGTGGCTCTCATAGTTAACGAATTGAACTCTGAATTCGAATTTTTCAATCATTATATTAATTTCATGTTAATACATATACGAAGGAAAGGCTGCGAAGTTACACCGAATAATATTTCACCGAATTACACCGAATTTCAAATTGTTGATTGTTGAAAAAACCAGCCTCAAAAACCAGAATGCCCCTTTAAATGGCGGGACACGGGCTCGAAAAGTGGCTGCGAACTGGCAGCAACGTATGTGTACGTTTTCCACGGCAAGTTCAGCGATAAATCTTCTCTTATCGAGGCTCGCGTGTCCGCGGCTCTGTAAGAGCGCGCGCGCGCGCCCACGCGGAGGGTCGGACGTGTGAATGGAACTGACACCAACCGAGAGACAGCGGAATCTGTTACAAGTTACAACCGGCCTGCGAGGATCACCCCTTCCCTAAACCCAATGTGGAAATAATTTCAGTTATGAAGTCGTTCATCGTCGGCAACCCTCTCAATAACGAATCTCCTCGACGTGCACGCCCGTCAGCACGGAAAATTCCGCGCGAACTACCGGAATCAGGATTTCGATGGTCCATACCCCTCGAGCGACTCGCGTTCCTCTGGGATTTAAGCGAATTAAGTCCGATCTCCAACGATCGTGTCTCGTTGACATAGTTTCTGTATTTCACAAGTGGCACCTTGCTTCGCCTCTTTGATCTTTCGTCGGATTTTACTGCGCGTTTTGGTTTGTTGGACCGTTTTTTCAATTTCGGTTTGTATCTTGATAAGCAGTGGATTTTTAAGCAATATAATTAATTATATATTTTTAAATTCTTTAAATGTTTCTATCGTTTGCATTTATTCCGCAGAATTCTGAAAATTCTGATAATGTAACAGAACCAGTACGGTTTATTTTTACCAGGTTAAATTTACCAGTTTGATAGAAGCATCTATTACGCCAGTTCAGCATCAAACAACGGCTGCAGACGCCATCAGAAGACCGTCTCGAACAGCGTTTTCATACTAAACCCATACAAGCGGTACGAATTAGTTATCGCACGAGAATAGCTCGAAGTTACCACCTTGTCGGCGACGTCCTCTACATAGCTAATAAGGCTGCCAAGACAGAGGAGTGCTGATGGACCATTGATTACCTATCAAGCAGCTATTAATGTTTACGTTCGAACTATCAGAACCAACTACATGCCCATCAATATCTGAGGAGAACACGCTTCTCGCTTCTCGAGGCGTGTCGAGCAAGAATTACAGTAATGCTTCGATAGATGTGAGAACTCCAAAACTACAATAGTACTCATATTGGTAGAATCTTGTTCTTAATCATAGGTTCCACTGAATCATGCTTTCCATGACCAACTACGATTCATACTGCATCGTCTTTGGACTCATTTTAATCAGAAAAATGTCACGATTACGCCAGTAGAAGTTTCCCAAAGAAACAGTTAAAAACAATTAAAAAACAAAAACCTCGTGTTCCATCAACATTCGATCTTCTCAGCCCCTGAAGGGGTACACGGCGGAATAGTGGGGACAGATATCACGCACATCTCTTCCGCAGACATCGAGGCATTACTGTATCCATCCTGTAGCTCACGTCGGATCTCGGGTTTGTCTCAGGAGTCGAATACCCGATTTGGACGTAAAAAGTACGTGTGTAGCGGGATCCTCGGTTGTTTCCGTGGGCAGAGAGGAAGATGAGAAGGAAGAGGAAGAAAAAGAAGAAGAAGAGGGGTCCCACCGGTAACGATTTCAGGATCCTGCGGACTCTAATGTTCCCGGGGATCAGATCGCCGAGTCAGAAAGGATGGACTTTAAAGAAGCGACGAGACAGCTGCACAGCCACCTCCGAAGAAAACGATTTGATGCGGGGATAAAGCGGTTAGGCCCCTATCCGTCCTCTATTTCTCGGTCTCTCTTCGTGTTCCACCATCCGTGCTTCTCTCTGGGTTCGACAACGATGCTGCTATCTGCGCGTCCGTGCTTTTTCTTCTGGTTCGAATGGGAGGGAGATGTGTATCTCTGAAAATAGGATTGGTGCGGCACGCATTGTGCCGAGGACACTGTCTCTCCAGCGTCTCCACCTACCCTCCCCCATCCTCTACGCTCGTATTTATAGTCCTCGGCTTTTCCGACGTGCTTCGCGCCCTACGACCGCTTAATTCGACCGCTCTGCAAGAATACAATTCCTCCAAGAAGAGCCGAGCAGAGAGAAAGAGGAACGCGTGAATAGTTCGGAAACGCAACGAGAACCAGGTGGACCCCGGTGTCTCGCTACTTGTGTCAACTTTTGTGGCCTTTTACTGCGCCCCATGGGGCTGCAATTCACCAGGTTCCCCATTGATCACTCCAAACGAAAACACCTCGCCGAAGCTTGCCAAGAAGGTGCCAGATCCTTGGATCACCAGTTTAAACGGAACTCTGTAGTCTTGTAGATTTTCTTACCCTGATTATGGAAATAGGTCGCGTGGCTGGTCCATTTTTGTAACTACACGATGCTTTGGGCCATTTACAGATTTATTTAGTAAATAAATCAAAACGTAGATATATCAGTCTACGTCATGATTTTCTATTCAGTCTATTCATAATGCAGCAGGTATTCATTTAATTTAATCGCCAGAAATGGGTCGGTGTAGAGTCTTTAGTACTGGATGGAACATGCTAAATTTCTCAACGCTATGTTTATTCATGTTATATTACGGCCGTCTCGGTGTAATTTGAAATAGTGGAAAAATACATATAATATCAGCGTATTGTTTACAACGTAATAAAACTACAAAAGCGAGAAATAAACTCCTATTTGAACACTATCGGAAGACAGCAATTAAGAAAAGTCGAGGGCACAAAGAAAATCCGGGCAATTAGTTTTCCTTGGAATTTAATAGAGCCTCCACCAGCGAGCAAACAGCTTTTCAGCCGCGCTGCTATTTTTTCATACTGAATAGACGAAGGAATAACCGAGGTCCTCATTCCGCTGAAACAACAAACTCTTTAAATAACTGAAGAACTCCCCGACTTCAGGTAATCCTCCGTCCACCACCGGATGTTTCGCGGATCAGATAGACATACAATTCTCTTTCTACACTCATTCATAATGTAAATCCACGGTTATCAATTTATAGCTTCTCCCCGGACCGTATCCTCTTCCACCCTGAGGGTCTACTTAAACCGGCCGCTTAATAAGACGGATTCCCGAATCAAATCCTTAATTAAGCTCTCTCCACTATCTCCTTTTCGCTGTATCTCGCGATCTTTTCTGTTTTTTTCGCGGAGCTTTCGCATTTATCCGATTAGTCGTTTATTCGGAAAAAGATGTACACGTCTTCCACACATGTCAAGACATCGCTACATCCCCAAAAGAAAACGCCGAGAAGCTTCTAAATCCGACGAACCGTGTTCTGAAGACGGAAGCCGCGATAAAAGCTAAACAAAGAAATTAGACGGGGCCGTTGGGTCCCCGTCGGCCGTAATTTATTCTGTAGAAAGACAAACGAGTCTGCCTGAGTGAACAGAGCCGTGTAAAGCCGCGTGAAAAAGTTCCCCGCGCGGTATTAAACTAAACTAAACTAAACTAAACCGTCCGGGACGGGCGTTTTCCCTTGTCGGGTCGCGTTCTTTTCGCCGTGCGCATTTGTGGCCTATTTTCACAGGCCACGGTTTTTAATGCGGCCGTTCGCGAGGAATACCTTTTCTCCAGCCATGAGGAAACTAATCGGAGCACATACCGAGAGGAAAATAGAGAAAGAGCGAGTGAGAGAGAGAGTGAGTGCGTCCAGGTGCGTCGTGATTTACCAGCGAGCGGTGGAAGTCGATCGGTTCAGAAAGTGGCCGGGTAGAGACCCGGGATCGGTCCCCTCCGTTATTAAAATTTCTCACGAGTCTCTCTTTCTCTCGCTGGTCTCTCCTTCTCTCTCTCTTTCTCTCTCTCTCTCTCTCTCTCTCTCTCTCTATCTCTCTCTTTCTCTCTCTCTCTCTCTCTCTCTCTCTCGATGCCCTTACCGACCTCTCTCGGCCTTCATCCCTCTTTATGAACGATAAAGCTTCGGTACGAGGAGAAAATGCGACTGCCGCCGATAATCGTGCTTCGCCACGGTCTTCTGTTGTATTAGGGATCGAAAGAGAGAGATCTCTCTCTCTTTCTCCCGCTATCCGTACATCTTTCTATCGACTATCTTTCTCCCTCGCCTTCAACATCGCCGCGAAATCGATTCGGAAACAACGTTCGGTATCGGGCCGGCTGATCTCGCCTTTCATTGCGGGGGGTGTAAATAAAACCGTCTCCGGGGCTGATCGGACTCATCGAGAGAGAAAGAAAAGACCCCAGCAAATGTACCGTGCGGTGCTCGGACCGCTCGTGTCGTCGCTATTAGGCTGTTGCACCCTAAATGCCGCCTCTCGTCCGCGTCGTTTCACTGTTTCAGAGCCCGTTGGCTTTTTAAGTGCTCCACGCCACCGTGAGCCACCGGAATTTCTGCTACTCTTGCATCCGTTTTCGAATCCACCGTTCTCCACTCGCGAAAACATCGGCTGAACCGAAAGTCAATTTTTTCGGGAGAAAATGTTGTCCTCGAGAACGTTCAGCTACTGTTTTTCTCTAGCAATCGTCCGATAATTGATTGCAGCGTTAATAGCTGTTTGTATCTCTGGATAGTACGAATAGTTCCGTCCCTCGTCACGGTTAAAATTAGACAGAGTGGATGCCGAACTTTAAGCCGGTGTTGTTTTCCGTGTTTCGTCGTTCGACGACGATTTTAGAACGGACAGAGCTCGAAGAAAGTTGAAACGTAAAATATGGAGAGAGAACGGCAGTGTCAATGTTGAACGTGAAATACGAAGAGAATAGACAGCGAGCGCGCCGGTGTTGAGAACGCGCGGAGAGAATAGTTTTGCGAAATGAAAGGGAATATTTTTTTCTCGAGCTTCGCCATTTTGTCAGTCCCGGTTCCCTTTTTATAAAAAGCGATTCAGATCGCTGGGAATTCAGACTGATTATCCACTTGGAAGTTCGGAGAACTCGTAAAGGGAGAAGGAGAGAGAGAGAGAGAATCTAACACGCCATGGAGGCGTATTTTTCTCAGCATTCTACGCGAAGCGGTGTATAGACGACGCTATTATAGATCGATTTTCTATCTATAAAAATTGTACCAGCTTATTAAATGTGGATCGGCCAGGCCTCAATTCAGGAAATTCCTGCTGGCGGCTTTTCTGCATAAAAATACCGCGCTCGAGGCTTGAGAAAAATGCGAACTCCCATTTCAACCCTTAATTTTTAATGCTCCCCGGCTGCCGAAAATAATGTACTCTTTTAATAGTAGGTTTGCGAGGCGTCCTCTTTCTCGTTGTTAGATCATTTCGCGTCCGGATGCGTTTTTAACAATTGGTTCTCAGAAGTCTCACTAAATCGAATCACTAGACTCCTGATCTTTGTGCAAATTAAAAATGTTCACATTTCCGAGAACCGACTCGAAAAATTGCTACACGAAATTTCGGGTTCCCGTGGACAGTATAGGGTCGGCGAACCCGGCGGAAAATTCTGCGATATTAAATGTTGTTCGCGGGACAACAGAGGCAATCTGCGACGCGAAGCGCATACATCGGGCATTATTAATCAGACATTTGAACTGGAGCAGGCAAGTGTTTGTCGACGAGCAAGTGGACGCGCGCATGATTTATGAACTCGCCCCGATACAGGCTGGTCGGGCCGTGTCGGGTCAGTATATCGCGACGTCGTTAAATTTCAACGATTCCTCGACGAGACCGGCCACATCCGTCAGACTTGCATGAACCAAAATTTCATTCCGCGGCTGAGTGAAAGAGAGAGGGGGAGAGGGAGACGAAGAGAGCGGTGGGATGAGACTTGCATACCGTCGCGTACTTAATACCCGGGGCCAGGGCAATATAAGCCGCCTGTTAATAACCGGTGCGAGTATTTCGGTCTGGGGGGAGGGGGCTGTGGGTGGCGTCCAGGGCCAGTTTCCATCGGCAGGAAAAATAGTAATATCCCGTCAAGGGGTAAAGTAAGGGTGCATTTCATTAACGGGGGTCTCTACGAGAGAGTTAACGGGATTAGAAGTGTACCTCCCTCTCACCTCCTACCCACTCTTTTTCCCCCCGTCGATACGAGGAAATTAATTATGAAGTTCGGGGCCGTTTCGACGGCGAACGTGATCCGATGTATTCAACAGCTCCGTGGAATCGCGACTCGTCCTTCCCACCATCCCAGATCGTGGACAACGACCGACGCGATAAGCCAGTGAACCGTGCACGCTTTTGTGCTCGCTGATTTTTCCGAATTACTCGCGACGATTGATCTCGCGGACGTTTTAATGACCGGACACACGGCGGGGACGGTAATTGAAGGATATTGGAAAGAATATCGCTGTCTGCCTAACTTGCAGGTTGGATTGAACTAGGAAGAATATTAGTTTAGTCTATGTTCAACCTCGATGGCCCTGGGAAGGCCTCGGTTTATTATTACATTTTGAAATAGGAAGAGTATTTTAACTTTTTAAAAGTGTATTTTTAAGAGTATTTTTAACTTTATAAAAGTATTTTGGAAACCACAACAGGTGTGACTATCATTTATATTGGAATATATTCCTCATTGAAAAAAAAAGTATTTCTGACCAAAATCATTTTTTCGGCAACCATATAGTCCATTTTTTCTCGCAAAAAGGTACCCGAAAGTGTCCCAATCACGCGACAACTGTTAAACAATCGCAAACCTATGCGGCCCGAACGAGCCTGGTCCTAATCAAAACGATTGCATTAACGTTTCAACCGCCCAACTACGATCCGTAATTATTTCGTTTGAGCGGGCCTCGAGGCCGCCCTTTGACACCGGGCCAGCGATATTTTATTCAAACGTTTGAATTATATTATTATCGATCCTCCCGAACTGGAATAACGTGCTATGTAAAATTTCCTAAATCCGCTAAATAATACCGGTGCCAGTAAAGTTTCCCGGGCGACGGTTTATCGAATGTGTCGCGATAAATCACGGTGGGAGGCGGGACGCTGATTATGTTGCATGCATAAGTCTATTTCACGCTATTGGCCCGAGTTTGCTACACCGTGCGAAGATCATGAGTTACCTGGAAGCTAAATAGCACAGGAGCAAAGGGACTAGGTAGCTAGCCTTAACTAGTCTCCTCCAGTAGTTACCTACTCGATTGTTTATAATTAGACTGCGGGTGTGTATGCAATTTTCAATTTTTGTAGACGAATTTTAAGAAAGTGGAATAAAATAGAATTTTATTTTCTGTCTGTCTTTAAATTCTGTCATATTTTATATCCTAGCTTCCTTTGAAAATTTTCAGAAGCCATAATTGCATAAAGATCCGCTGTCTATTTATAATAATACAGTTTATCATCTATTAAATTTCTTATAAATCAGTAGAACATCGATTATCCTAACCTCCGAGGCAGAAGTCTTTAGTACCCGGACACGCGTCAGATGTAAACAGCTCAGTCCAAGCGGATCCATATGTTACTTTATCGTACGAATTAATGAAAATTAAATGTAGCATTAAAATCGAGTAGCTCTTCAAATATTCAACCAGTCACGTTTCCCTGTATCGTTCGAATAATCGAAGTTCTCACTACTATACAGCTGACTGGCCACTGTACTAGCAGCTAGTGAGTCATTGAACGAACTACACAGAGGGACAGAGAGAAAGATGTAAGAGTGAAGAAGAGGGTAAAAGTGGGGTTGAGAAAATGATCGTACTTACACCGACGGATGTGGAGTCTCAGTACGTTTCCCCGGAGTTGTGCACATCGACCTGGACCACCGTCGATTTCACACACACATGGGGTCGGCGCGGGTCCTGGCGGGTCGTCCGACGTCGTTTGTGAACGGTGATCAACTAGCACATGCACGTTTCACCCGGTCCGGCACAGATAGACAGAGAGGCAGAGAGACTGAGACCGAGGCTGAGAAAGAGAGAGGTACCGGTCCGCGAAACCAAAGGGATTTCCCCGAATCACTGCTCAGCCAGCCACGTGACCGGCCACGGTGAACTCTTGGAATCTTTGAGAGAGCCGAGAGTTAGAGAGGTAGAGCTGGGAGAAGTTCTCTCAGAGAACGGTCGTTTCCGGCTACGGACCAAGTTGCCTAGGCTCTCTGGAGCACGTCAATCGACGTGCCGGTTGCTGCTGCTACTGCTGCTGTGGCTGCTTCTGGTGCTGGCGATGGTGATGGTGCTCGTTGGAAAAAGAGATTCGAGCCGGGCCGGTGCATCACGGCCACGACGACGTTCCCGTACATACACGCTCTCGGACCTCGTCCGGATGGACGGCCGAATGAAAAAGTTAAGGACGTACTTTGCCGCGGCGAGAGAAACTAAAACAAAAGGCGGGAGGGGTTGCGCCGATGGAGCAGAGAGCGGGTCGGACAAGGAGGGACAGCGAAACGGATCAGGGATAGAGAGACAGACAGAAAATGAAGGATAGATAGAGACAGAGAGAAAAGACAGAGATAGAGAGAGTAGAGAGAAAGAGAGAAAGAGAGAGAAGGAGGAGAGGACGAAAGACCGCGGTTTCTCCCTGAGATTTCGAGCTGCACTGCAAACGGGAACAGTCAGTCCTCACTGAATCGCAGTTTGGCTACGTACTCGCGGCTGAGAGACTTTCGGGTCTGCGCAGTTGCTCGCTCACCATTTCCCACCACCATCCCCGCTATATGCAACCCCACCACCATCGTCGACAACCACCACCACCATCGATGCCCGACGACGCCGCGCCGCCACCACCACCACCATCCAGCTAACCCCAAACCCACCATGGCTGGCTCCTCTTCTCTCTCGGCGCGGCGAGGCACGGCGGCTGCAACCCTAACCTGCAGCCGAGAGAGGCAGCGCCCTAAACTCCGCCTGGCGAAAGCTCCAAGCCACGCGTGAACTAGAGATTATTCTTACTCGCCCGAAAATTACTACCAACAAAGTTAGCCTCGAGATTAAATCTCCGTGCATGTGCGCCCCCGCAGTGTATGCACTCGGTGACAATAGTGCATCCCCTAGAACCACCTCCGAACACATACATATATACATGCACGCCTCCGCACCCCTGCCGGGCACCGGAAGACTTCCTTGATTCATGGGAGATTTGTGTTGCGGCGAATGTCTCGGGACCGGTCCTTCAGACTACGCCAGCTGACTACGTGATTAATTGCATCGCTGCGTTCTGTCGATCAGAATCATCAGCGTTCGAACATATCCACCCTTTTTCTCCAACAAACCAGCTTGAGCTTCGTTTCTTAGACTGCAGATCGTTATGCAAAATAAACATTTTGCATAAAGAAACAGGAGCCATATATGCAAGTTTCTTCTTTTCCTGTAATAATTTTAATCAGACGAAATTAATATGTCGACGGTCTTAAATTTTTTTAATTCTTCCACTATTTTATGGTTTACCTACTCATGTTTGTCATAAATGCATCAAATCCGCAGTCCAGTCGTGATACACATCAATTGACTCAATTTGTGTGTTATTAATTCCCTTGAAAAACAAAATTCTATTTTGTTGTTGTCGATATGTAGCCATTGGAAAATACATATAGGCATTCAATAAATCAAGTTCGTTTTTCTTGTAAAACATTATGAACGTCAATGAAGTTCTAATCGCTTCAAGACAAATGTGTATTATCGGTTAGGCATATCAGTCACATTTAGTTAGCACGGTACGTTTACCGTTCAAATTGTACATTCTCGATCTAGGTGAACTGATTTGATCATTCTGAGAGGCCGAATATGTTTTCTTAATGCTCCACTGCACGGTGATTTTGAGGTTAATCGTGTAAAATCGGATTCCTTCACGTCTACGCGTAGTCCCAGGAATGTTTGGGGATTCTAGGAACACTTTAGGCTGTTCACACCTTCCTGCTACGTGTGAAGAGTTTTACGGTCGTAGCGGAAGTTTGTGTCGAAAGGGTAGCGTTTACGTGTCTCACATTAACGTTTATGTTAATAGGGGGCGCTAAACGTAATTCTTCGGAACGGTAAGTTTGGTATAATAAATCGTGCGATCGGCGAGAATACAATGAAAAATGTGCGGAGGATAAAAATGATGGGAGGAAATGAGAATCAGGGGGAAAACCACGAGGCGAAAATCTCTGTCGCAAGAAATTTCCCGCGGTGAAAGAAAAAGAATGTTCGCCAAAGTCACGCTTCCGAAAGTTCGTTGCTCCGTACATGTTGTCTCCGCACATTCTGCGGAACGTTGGCTGCACGCCAAAGTCATTCTCACATAATTCCAGGGTAGTATAAGCGCCAAAAAATACACGAGACTTATGACTGTAATTCCGCTATAAATCCATAACCGGGGAGAATAATTGCTCCCCGCGCGCCATTCTTACAAATGAAACCGTTAACGTGGCCGGGCTTAATTAAATTTGATAGGTTCACGTGATAATTCCTATCGCTTTAATTCACCAGGATCGCGGAAATATACCGTTGAAAGGACACGCGTGTACATTTGCCTCCATTTCGCCCGCTGATGATATGATAATGCGAAATCATACGTTTTGCTAATTAACCAGAGAGACAACGGATATACACCCCGTAGCCCGCGAAGCAAAAATAATGGAGAATAATTTATTCGTTTCGTATAACCCGCGTATTACGACGCTAATGATAATGCCCGGTCGCCCTTTTTTGCGAGTGAATTAAGGTCGGAGAAGATAATATGTAACACTCTTTTTATTATCGAGAGGGGAAAATGTTGTGTTATCTGATGCAAATGGGACATCGGCGCCATCTGCCGGCGAATAAATTAACCATGTAATTTGATCGAACGTCGATAAAGATATCGCTCATCTTTCTGTCACGGTCTCAAATGTTTCAAGGTTTCAATCACGTTCAAATAAATGTTGCAAAGGATGGATACCTCGTAATAATTTTCGCGTAATAATTTAACTCGCGTTAAATGAATACCGCCAAAAGACCGAGTAATTGCACCATCAGAGAAATGATACAGCAAATAATCGTGTTCGTTGATATAGAATATTAATTTATGGGGTATCGAATATTGCAGTATAATATATTCATAGATTTTCACTGTACCGACCCGAGTCCATTATCTATATTGGAAATATTAATGCAAGGGAATTTTTAATTTTCAGATCAACCAAATATCAAAGTCAATGGCATGACCTTAAAACATTGATAACCATGCGCACATTATTACTCCGTCATGAATAAACAGCATGACATTAGACGGAAATAAAATTTATGTGCGTAGAAAGCCTCGTATAGCGTGCAAAACACGTTGTTAAATATGGGCATCGATCAATTCTAGTGTTATGTCACAATCAAATATTTTTAACATTAACCGGACCGTTCCAGTCGTGACCGGAGTTCAATGAAATAACTGCAATATATGCATTATCGCTGAAAGACATTTATATACATATTACATAATTGGGGTTATAATATTTATTACATAATTGGGGTTACAATAGAATCTTATATTTCATTTAATATTATACAAATTCTCGTGTCTGTATTTCGTTAACCGGAACTCCTGGGACTTCCGGTTTCACAGAACTGCAAAGTTACATCGCACGCCATTGACAATCCCATCAGAGATATGGTGCTCGAAAAAAGGTTCAGTTAAGCTGTTCTCATCTAAAGTGGGAAATTAATATCTGGCGATAATTCAAAGCCACGTTATCGGGGAACCTAATGTCAATTGCAAAGTTAATCGATGCATGCGCGTTCTCTCTCTCTCTCCACCTCCCCCCCCCTCTCTCTCTCACTCTCTCTCTGCGAGAGATACGAGTGGAGTTGGCAGGTCGTTGTTCCTAGTCAAGATCATGAGATCCCTATTCCCGACATTTCGCAATGCTGGCGTAATGCCTGACCTCCGCTTCCAATTCTGCCGAATGCAATTCTTCAGAATTCGACATACCGCACTCATCACTCAATCACGCATTGACTACGTGAACAAACGGTTTCAGACGCACGAGTGACACGTACCATATCCAAGCCCTATCGATTTCCCATTGTCCTCCATAGGCATCCACTATGCATATACGTCCGCTGTATTATGCTGATTCGCGCAAAAATAACGCATTAACATAATTACCATACCAGACCCGCGAAGAAACCACGAATTTTTAGGTTGGAATCAACCGAGTGCCAAAATCCAGCACCGTTTCCCTTGGTGTCGTCAAAATACTCGGAACAATCAGAATTTCCATAATACATACTGTTCGAGTATGATGGATGTCAGTTCATACTATTTTTCCATTAATTCTGATTTTCTACTTTATCGACTACGTACAGTTCAATAACATTCATACTGCGATATTTTTACTCCATTTTTATTTATTTCATTTAATTGAACGTGCTACGCTCTTGTAAACAAAACTGTTCTCACGAACAACCAAGTACAGAGTATCAACAATATAATCATTTAAGGATTAATATGGATTAAATAAGGATTAAAGGAACAATATGATTATATGTAATGTACATGTACAATTAAATTGTGTTGCACCTTCAGGAATTAGATATACAAACCCGATGTCTTTAATACGTCGATATTCGTCCTCAAATAGTTAAAACCTTCTAAATTGATTTATTCGTAGACATCGGAGAGTAAGGTAGGGAATTGTTTAATGAATTCTGTGAAATAGATGCGGCAGCGTTCGAGGAGCATTTAATTCGTTAATTACGCGGATCGCACGACGGAATTGGTCGCCCCATCTCTCGGACCGGTCCTTACCTAAGTTGTGCACCTTGAGTACGCACACGCGTGCACAGATATGTGTGGAATTCGTATAAACGCGAGGAGAAAATACGCGTGTCTCATTGCTGTCCGGGATTCGCGAATACGTGTTATCCAGTGACAGATAGTGTTCGCGACAGTGATTGACACGTAGAAGAAACAGAGAACACGGGAGGTCAAAATAATCTGCACGTTCTGGCTCCGTCGAAACTCCTCCCGTTATTGGACCTCAAGACCATTATTGCCAAAACTGGCGTTCGATGAAATTGATAGAACGCATGCGCGCGCGGCTTGTGTCACCAGTGTCTGATCGTCTCATTCACTGTTGATCGTTATCTCCTCGACGCTCGATGATAAAACTGTGTGATTTGTGCAAGAAAATAATCGCTTTGCGCAGCGAATCGAAGAAAGAAGCATCATAGGTCACCGGAGTCAAGGTAAATATACAATATAATAAAGTAAAGTAAAGAATAATCCTATTTCGACGTACGTGCTTATACGTGTACGCACACGTGACGAAAAGTGTTTAAATCGACAGCGAAACAAACACTGCGATCGATTCATTGATTTTACACTACGTTATCGAGTGCGCCGCGCGCTTCGCTGTGTGGGAGATCGCAAGGCATTGTTAATTATTCCGAGCTATCTTCCGACACCGGCGGCCTATTGTTCTCGAATTTGCGTAATACATGAGATAATCGGCTAGCTCGTGGTCACGTGACGCGGCGGAGATAAGGGGAGTTCAGATTTGGATTGTTAAGTAATTCGTCGATAGGCGCGAATTAAACAAAAGCAACCGCGCTTCACAAGGGTTAGTTCCAAAGCGCATGCGTACCCAGTATGTGTACATTCGCGAGACGCGTAATTTTATCTCTTTTGCGATTTAAGTGCGTATTGACACGAATTTATACCTTGGATCGAATAGTGTTCGAAAAACTTAAAATTCACGGATAAAAAATTCAGTACTTGTTTTTCTTGTAAGAGAAATCAATTTTAACGAATAGTTGATAGTTTTTGATAAACAAAGGAGGTTAGGGTACTCTGTAATAGATCGTGCCGTGGTCGAGAGCGGTTTGTTTTATTGAATGAAGGCTGTATGAATCGCATGGGGGTCAAAAACACCGTGTACACGTGAGCGTGACTGTGTGCGAGACGGAAAGGAGGGAGGTAAATATAACACCCCGTTGAAGACGCTCGTCGCGAGGCAAATGCGACCAAATGCGTCGCAGAAAGAACGAGAGTGCGCGTCAGTAGGCTTTACCCTGACCTCGGTCAGACAGGCACGGTTTAATTTAACCGGGTCCCAGTAAACTCATAGTTCAATCTATCTTTGCCCAGTGCCACGATCGTCCGCTGTTTAACCTCGCTACTACGAAAGGAAGGATACACCTTTCCGGTACGTAATCTGTATTTTTTTCGCAATTCCGGTCGTTGCGAGCGATCGCGGAAATACGTGACAATAGTCTCGCTGGTTTGACAGCTGAAAATATATCTGAAATCTAAGATTCTCCGTAGGCAACACTATTCGTTCTACAATTTAACAAGCATATAGAATCTAGCATTATAACTGTTCTAATATTCGAACGTTTCTCTCTTTAGTTCGGAGAATCGAGGTTCCACTGTATCTTGGTCATATTCTCTTCGTAATTTAACGCCATGGCGGTTTCGACAGTGCAACTACCCAACACCGAAAGCAAAGTTACTAAAATATATTAGGTTGTCCCAAAAGTTCGTTTCGATCTCGATTAATGTACTCGGTGCCAATTCAGAGTAGTTTTTAAGAAAACGAATGGCGTGGTTAAGAAAGGGGAAGCTTAAGGAACAATAAAACATTAATGAACAGAAGATTGTGTTGTTTGTGTATGTTGATGTTATCTAACAATATGGAATGTGCACGTAGTGAAAGAAACTTGTAGGACAACTCGTTAATATATAATATAAAAGTTTCCATTTATTTTTGTTGTTAAACACGCGAGTGAATCTATTTATTCAATAATTCTGTTCGAAGGCTTCCCCCGACTTTGTTCTCGAACTAGCAGAATATTTTCGGAAAATGTTTATCAATTGATCTTTCGTCGCTGGTAATTGAAACTAACTATAGTAATTCAGTTGTCGGAGGATTCATTAAAGACGGTGTATGACTGTACTGGCACAATGACGAATTGGCTTCCGGCGATTGGATAAAGTCGTCACGTTTCTAGAACGATAGGTTTCGTCCGAATAGGCTTTTCGCGGAATCCCCCTGAGTCATCGTTTCGCTTTGAATGTTTCAATACAAGCACACGATCGTTTATAAATAACCGGGAATAAATCACGGCAGAGTACTAGCCGCAAGGTAAACCTCAATCTGTACCAGTCGCAATCCAGCTAATTCTGCGGAACAATTTTCAGAATTTATGCATTTATGAAGAAATATAAAACAATAGTAGATTAGAAAGAAATTGATTTTTATTTTACTCCTGCTGCCCACAATCGATGCAGAACGTTTTTATTTCGCACAAACATCCGCAGAGTCTATTCACAATATTCACGATTCGAAAACCGGCAGCCACTGTTCGCGAACTTTGAACGGTTACCGGCCGTTATTGGCATAACAACTTCATACTACCCTATCCAAAAACATTACTACACAGTTTGAAATTTCGCGAATCTCATCGAACGTCGTATCCGCATCAGCGAAAGAGCCTCGACGTTCATCCTGTCAAAAACAATAGTTACCAACGGCGATTCGCATACATGTCTATAAACGCACCATACCGCCGTTTACATAACCGCACCTATGTCATGCGAGGAGATTAGACTACGTACCCGTGAATAGCTTATGAGCTGCAGCATCATTTTTAATATTCCGAGGAATTCGACGGGTGCCATTGATTCCGCTGGATAAGGAACCCTAGAAAAATACAGGATAATCCATGTTCCTTTGAACATGAATTCAGCTCAGGAGCAGCTCCGATGATGTTTGGGATCAGCATGCGCGGGTGTCGGCGTTGTTTGCAAAAAGTCTGAATGGAATTGATCCTCGCACGCATCGCCGCCTTTTCGCGTTTAGGGGACGGATTCAAAAACCGAAGATTTGTGGCGCCAAAGGCGGGGCGACAGCGAGAAATAGAAGCATGAATCGAAAAGGGAGGAAGCACCCCTGGTGGGGTATAACTATCCACTTTTAGGGTGGATGGCTATAGTCCAGGCTGAAAGCGAACTATACCCGTCCAGCTGAAGGGCCAGCGAAGCGTTCAAAGCATAGCATTCTGGCGGAAAGCTTTCCGATGGGTTTCGCGAAGTTGACTGCTAGTCAGAGAGGCACTGTGGTTTGAATCATGCTTCTGTCGTGATTGGAAATGTTATTCATTGTCTACATGTGCAAGCTATCATTCTACTTTGTTATAGAATTTTTAGCTATGCTTTCTCGTTCAATAATTTGTTTACTATCTCTGCCTTAATGAAGACAATTTTTATTTTGTATGTTAGGTAATTCTCTTTTTCTGTATAATCGTTCGAGATATTCAATGATCCATTTATCTGACGGCTGAAGTCTGACGAGTGAAGTCGCGTTACATAAATGGGAAAAACGTAACTTTTATAGAATCGTTAAAAATTCCGCATTTGGGTCGCGAGTTAACGATCTGCACTACTTTCAATCGCTAAAATTACGCGTTTTCGTTGAACCGTTATTGCGATAACGAACGTAGTTACCTTCGCAGTAAATTGTTACAATTACGACACGCGGGGTACGAAAAATTCGGGCAAGATAATACATTGAGGGAAATAATGTACACAAATGTGTTGGGATGCACAAAAAAGAAATCGATGTTCCAAAAAATTTCTTTCAAAGGTCGCATTTGGAATACGTCCGGACCACTGTATGTCGGCAGGTTTCTTCGGCGGCCATTGGCGAGCTCGAAAACCTCCTCGACCGTTATTCCCCCATCTAATGAGGATGATTGCGCTCGGAATTTAATGCGTACAAATTACTTCCATTAGCCGCGTGTGTTTGATCGCCGGACCGATTGTAATAGCGGGGTTGTGGGTGGCAGTGCATCGGCAGAGTGAACGCGCGAATAATTCGTCTTCCGTAACGTTTTTACCATTTAATTCGAATCCAGACCGCGTCTATTCGAATCACCGGACCGAACTGACTCGCGTTTCATTTGAGAAGACGTAATTTTCTTATCGATCGGTTGTTTATCGGGTCGTCGCGTCGCAATCGTCGCGAGATTCCCATTTCACCGAGACGAGGTTCCGGACAAATTGAATAATCATAGTAATTCGATGAACGAGTAGGAACTTTTTTAAATTCCTGTTTCGTTGCCATTGTATTCCGAGAGAGGCAGACAGCCAGCGTTAAAAGGGTGCTTTACGGAAACGATTGAAGATCCTGGCTCAACGACCTGTGGCGCCGTGCATTGTTGCACGGAATTACCGACCGTCAATTGCGAAGTCCGTTCCTAACTGACAATTGCTCCACTTGCTTCGAGCCATTAGTACTCGCCGGTTATCTTGTTGGCAATGCACTACAATGAGCAACGTCGTCGCCGCCGCTGCGGCCCGACGTAAACCGCGGTATTTTTCCCCTCTTTCTCTTTGCATACACTCTCTGTTCGCCCGTAATTTCTACGGGGCACGTGGTGCACCGGCTGGTGCAGTTAATCTGCGACCGAATGCACGTCTGCATTCTGCGACGGTATTGTTCTCCATATTTGCTTCGAGTGGGGAAACTGGACTTGAGGAGATTGCTCTCCGTGAATACCTCCATCAAGATAAATACAGCACTGTCTCGATTAGCATTTAACAAGAATGTGTAATAAATAGTCTGTAGATCTTTATGCAAAATCAAACATTTCCTAGCTGATTTGAAAATTCATTAAAGAATCCATTTTCCAGATACTGCGTTCGCCAAGATGTCGGGGCTACTGTTGCTGGTAGCCGGGTTGCTGGCGTCGACGTTGGCCTACAACGGCGAGCTGGTGGAGCAAGAATGCCCGGTGGACTGTCATTGTCACTATTTCCGTGTCAACTGGGTGACCGACTGTTCCGAAAGCAATTTGACGAGCATCCCATACGACGAGCTCAGTCCTAACGTCTACGTCCTCGATATGAACGGGAACAACATCGCGCATATCGGACCGTTTCCGGATTCGATCAAGATCAGGCGTCTCCAAATGGCGCATAATCGATTGACAGAACTGAAACACGAATCCTTCGCTGGGTTGACGTACCTGCTGGAGGCTGACTTCTCTTGGAACGCGATCTCTCATGTAGACCCTGAAGCGTTCAGGTGAGTTACGTTCTCTAGAGACAAGACCTTCCATCTCTCGCTACATCTAAATTATACTAATTCAATCCTCCAACAGCGACAGTCCAGGCCTCATTACGTTGGAGCTCCAGAACAACCCTCTGGCTGAAGTGAACGGTTATTTTTTGAACTGCCGCACCCTGCTGTACCTCGACTTGAACTCCTGCGGTATTCGCCACTTGAACACACAGTTCTTCCACAACACAACCAACCTGAATAAGCTGGATCTCTCCCAGAATCCACTCGGCAGCATAGAGCCAGGCCCGTTCGATCATCTTACCAATTTGGAGTACCTGAAACTGAATTCCTGTAATTTGACATACGTGTCACCCGATGCGTTCACTCACCTAGAGAATCTTCGCGAGCTCGAGATGGGAGACAACAATCTACGCACCTTGAGCTGGACCAGTGTCCTAGCTCCACTGATCAGATTGGAGCACCTGGACATCCGGAAGACTGGGATCATCAACTTGCCCGGTGACGCTTTCGCTATGAACCTCTATCTTCGCCAGTTGATTCTTGCTGATAACGAGCTGGGTCACTTGGACGTGGGGAACACTCTGGGTCACAATCTTCACAGTCTCCAATCGCTGGACCTGTCGAACTGCAATCTGCAGGATCGTTTATCCGAAGAAGCATTCAGAAACGCCAGCAAGCTCCGCGTGTTGACTCTAAGCGGCAATCCCATGTTCGCGGCTGACTTAACCGTTGTCCTGCGCCACTTGCCGAAGCTCCACAAGCTCTCCTTAAGCAACTGCAGTCTAAAACGTCTGCCGAACGCGTTCCACGTGTTCGAGCACCTGGAGGAACTGGACATCTCTCATAATCCTCTCTCGGATGCATTCGTCGGCCTCCTGAACCCATTAGAATCTCTAGAATACTTGGACATGTCCTACTGCGACCTCGGCTATGTCGGCAACAACACCTTCGCTCACATGACCTCGCTCAAGAAGCTCATACTCTCCGGTAACAAGCTGCATACCCTGGAAGAGGGTTTGTTCGCTAATCTGACGCGTTTGGAGAGCCTCGAGCTCCACAACTGCGACCTCAAGAATCCTCTGGATCCCAAGGTGTTCGGTGATCGCGAGAAGACGGACATAGTCGAGCTGAAGCTTAGCGGGAACCCTCTGGAAGTTCCCGAGGATGGCTCCCTTCTGTCGAACCAGTTGTCCAACGTGGAAATCCTCGATCTCAGCAATTGCAACCTGGTGCACTTGAACGAGAACCTGTTCCTCAACACGAAGAACATCACCCAGTTGAATCTCTCCGGGAATAACATCTCCGGACCCCAGAATCTCGCTTGTTTGACGCAGTTGCGCGGATTGGAGCACTTGGATCTCAGCAACAATAATCTCAACACCATCAACCCGAAGGCCCTCAAGCGTAACCCCCGTCTTCTGTCGTTGAACCTACTGGGTAACCCTCTAGTGTGCAACTGCTCCGTTGTGGACATGTGGGACTGGGCCGTGCAGGTGAAGAATGATTTACACGTGCTGGTAGGCAGTCAACCGGCCAGCTTCGAGACTGGAGCCGCGAAGTTGAGGAAAAGCCTGACTTGTACCTACGACGAAGAGACCTATCGCAACCTGCTGGCAAGCGGTGATCAACGCAGACTTCGTAAGGGAGACATGACTCGCACTCGCACCTGGGCGAAATACGTCCGCGAGTCGAACTGCGGTCATAGCTCATGATATACGAAGCAATTTCAACATCCAATGGCATACACCGGTCAGGACGAGGTGCGCAAACACAAGACAGAGCTGTAACGCACCTTGCCGCGGGTTCACGTGCTCTTGCGACTATTATCTTGTATTTATTACAGTCATACAGTCAACCCACCCGAAAGCATGGTAAAAAGGGGTCCGCTGTACGGCAGATTTTTCTATGGACTTTGTTAGCGTAATTGTACCGTTAGATATAAGATAAGAATCTGTCTGTATCCTGACGACGTCTATAATCATATCGTCTTGCATGTTTCTAGAATTTTCTTTTACATACAAGTTTCCATGGAACACGCTGACAAAGTTTGTATGAAGATTGATACGTTGCGTAAGATGTCCTGTACTTCCGGGACAGGTGACTTTATTTTTGTAGACGTAAGATTAAGATGCATCGGTAGTAGCCTCGCAGAGAACACCGGATGTTGAAATGATTTTTCTTTTAAGCTCCTCTTTGTGAGCGATATGTATATAATTTAGCCTGTTTTCTGATAGACGCGTCGTCGAACGAGTTTTTAACTTTGTTGGTTGCGTAATTCCGTTCGGAAAAATATGAGGTCTGCGGCTTCTGAGATCCATCAATGTGTTAAACGCGGCGAAGGGTGCTAATCGTAATAGTTCTAGTTCTCTACGTGTTACTAGTCCTTGTATGTTGAGATGTTTGACAATTTTCATGGTCTGAATTTTTCCTATTCGTATCCTCAGTTGATCTAGTTCGTTATTTATCCTCCGGTCGGAGTATCAGTTCCCAAGGATTTCCGTAACGGAGTGAATCGCTCGGGATAAGAATAGGCTCGATGCAAACATTAATGATGTTCAATTTGTCACGCGATCGTACTCTCATTGGTTCATCCCGCGGCTCAGTCCTTGAACTTTAATCGAGACGGACAATGGCGCTGAAAATGAAGGCGCGAAAATCGTAATTGACGAAGGCGACGCGTGGTGGGACTGCCGAGCAGGAGGGGGACAAACTTTCGGCAACCGGAAGTTCTTGGATCCCATGACGAAGTTGTCGAAAGTTCTCGAAAGATGAAACGGTTCTAGCAAGCGCGTCGTGATTAACAATTGTTAAGCTGTTGCGTGCGAAGCGACTGATTTCACTGATTGGCACGGCAGAGTACGTCTCTTCGCGAATCAAAGCGATCAACGGATGTATCACTATTTTTGTATTCGGTTCCATGCGCCGTAGAACGAAACCAGTTGAACATCGACACGTTAACATGTTCGCTACCACCGTCACACAAATTTATACACTTTACATTTGCATAATATCGGAGACTTCGTGACGTCTATTAAATTATTTCGATATTATGTAAAGGATGTGCAAACTATGATTAATAAAATTTGAAAGAAATTACGGTAGCGAACGTGTTAAGCTCAAAGAGTAAAGTAGCCACGCTCGTCTGGCCATGAGCGCGTGTTATCTAAGACTATGAACATCGTCGGAGACGTTCTCCACTCAAAAAACTCATATCACCGCCGGATAGAGAAATTAGAGTTTGTTATACTAATTGAATTTCTTTAGACGATAACGCCTAAACTCGCGTCGAGAATCGATTGAAGTAGAACAACCTTTGGAACAAACCAAAAATGATCTAATTGTAAGCCTATATTTGTTTAGTCATTGTTCTTTATTATATATTTATTATGTACTATCGAATAATGTGTTTGTCGTGGACAGTATCATCGCAAAAGTCTTGGTACTTCAGCAACGCTTGACCCTTTTTAATTAAGAGGACTTAGGGAAGAATGTTGAACATTTTTATACGAAGTTGTCTTTTGCTATTGATCATTTTATCGAGACTTTTGCCGTGTTGCAATCTACTTCTTATCGTTTATTACTATTCACTAAGATGCACCAAGAAACGTTTGTCTCGTCTGAGGTTTTCCTTGCGGATGTATACTTAGATATTCACGAGAAACGCGGTTCTCAATCAAGCCACGCGTGTTTCCCTGAGTTTTCCGTACGGAAAACAAGGAGCCTGACAGGTGCCAGAATGCTCTATCCATTTCGCGAATAGCACAATGACAAATAGACTGTAGAGATTACGCATTTATAGAACATACGGCTGTATGGAACAGTTAAACGATCGTAACAGATAACTGGAACAGGTAAACCTTTTATTCACGCAGCGAATAGCTTCAGAGAAGAAATTCCATAAAATTTATTCTGATACGAAATCAACGATGGGAACATTAATCAGGAGCAAAGGGATTTTAGTTTTTATGTTTTTATAAAATTTCGAAGATAATCGACGACCTTGAGCAATCAAAATTTTCACTCGTTTAATAGTATACTGTAACTCGCGCCGCCAATGTCACTATGTTCATGAAATGTACAAGACTGTTTAATAAAGGAGTCATTTTTCTTGGTACTAGTTTGCCAGTTTATCACTAGCATTTAAAACGATTGACATTTTAAATTACAAACAGATATCAACTTGTGCATAATAGAACTAAAAAATTATCTTGATAATGTAAAATGCAATGCATATGTTCCGAGCATAAATCATTCTCCTTGAAGTGTCTCTCCGTCAGCATGCGTATCCGATGCAGGGAAAAAAAAATTGGCATAGTTCAAACTGGTAATCGGCGTTTTATCGTTTTAACTGTTATATTGTATTTACAGTGCAGCATACTTTATCTATACTAACGTTACATCAGTTTTGCGCTATCTTTATTGAAACCACGCTGGAGTGCTATTTGATTTATCAATTGTGGGTATATGTGGTTAGCATTAAGTTAATGAAACCTCACCGGTTTCCTGAGGTAACAAGGTCTTATTGTTAAGGATTGAAACATTCGATAGACAATCGTTCTGATATAAGATCGGAAACTAATTACAAACGCATGCATTATAGATAGAAAACATCAATAATTTCTACCCGAGGGAGATTTTTGCTTGATTTTTATTAAATCAGCATAGTTTCGCGACACGTGCATCATTGTCTGCTTGATCATACGGTGATCTTTGCCACAGTAATAACCGCTAACGTATCTCGGTGTCTGGAAAGAGGAAACACGAGACTCGGGATTACAGCAATCGAAAATGAATGAAACTATAGCGCGACCAGTTTAAAAAATTGATGCCGACCGCTTTCTCTCAGTTGACTTGACTCTGTGCTCCAATTCGCTATTCATTTCCACTCTAAATAATAAGCGTTGTCGTAATTCCAGGTGTGAGATCGCAACTTCATCGTAATCATTCACAGAAAATATTAAGTTCGAAGTGTGCCAAACAATATTAATTATTCGCCTATCGATCTCATCGGGGGCTTTCAGGCGATCGTATCGGTTTCAGAGATTCAGATCAGTTCCAGATTTTACCTAGTATGATACAATTTTTATTAATACTTCTCCATCTAGTCATATCCGGATAGACAGTACTTCCAAAAATACGAAGCTCGCATTACCTATCTATACTACAGGTCCTATGAGTTCTATTACGATGAGATTACATGGTTGCATTGGGGTTTGTAGATGTCATTACAACACAGCGTAGGAGAACGAAGAAAACTGTCCTATATTAATGAGTTTCCAAGTTTCTGTATGCATTCATGGTTTCTGAAAATTTTCAAAAAATACAAGAACATTGATAGAATCGAGTACGTTTTTTATTTCTATCATATCCACAAAGGCTATTACCGCTGAAGATCAGATTTCATTTGACTCCACTGTCTTAAAATTTGCCTAGAAAAATTGAAAACTGCATAAACATCCGTAGTCTACCACCATCAACCGCGTTTGTGAACTCTGCTATTCAGGATGGAGTTGCATAATCATTTTAATCGGAACCTTCGAATCGTTGCTCCAACACCGCGTTTTATAATCAACGACCGCCCAATCCTCGCAAGAAGCATCCGCGGGCCCCCGATGACCGCATTTGCACCGTTTGACGTGTGATCGCGTGGATTGGTGCAAGTGCTGAGCTGCGTTACGGCGACGACGGAGTGCCGATACAAAAGTTCACGCTGTCGTTACATAACCTCCGTGACGGTGTCGGTTGGCTAGAGAGGGCTGAGGATGGAGGAGGAGGAGGAGTGTGTAACGAGAGGAGAGACGAGAGGTGAAAAAAGAGGAGAAGGGCCCAGTTCATGATCTCTCTGTCTCTTGATGTGGGCTGCGGCATGTACGAGTAAGCTGGTGTGTTTATAAGTGTGGGAGCGGATCCGCTCGTGCGCACGTGACCGAGTCCTGACTGTATCTATAGCATCTCTGTATCTGTATAGTCTGCTGTATGCTCGGCTATCGGCTATCGGTCGCTCGTAACGCTGGTAAGCTAGTTGGCCGTCCAATTATTTGAACGTCATGCGCGTGGACGGGCGGCTCCGTGCGAAACCGTTGGCCGATCGGTTGTTGGCTACCGGCGTTCGACGAGCAAGGATTGTCAACGGACTTCACGTGATCGTCATCGACAACATTATCAATACCGGCGCGTTTACGTTCGGACGTCGCAACCAAGCGCCAGCAGTCTCTCGGACGTATCGATAGAGTACATACACACAGTGACATGCAGAACATGCTCGAGCCACTCCTCGACATCCCGACGGTCTACTACGGGGCGCTACTGGGCATCGGATTCTGCGTCTACTATCTTTTCGAAGTCGTCAAAGTGAGTAAACGTCAGTCAATCAGCCTAACCTAGCCCGCAAACCCCATCGACCACGAACAGACAATTTCCCATTCAGTCGCGACGTCCGACAAAACCCGCTACACACATCCGTTTTTCTAGCGTACCGACGATCGCATATGCGGTTTTTATAACGTACGGCGCCGCAACTACGGTTCAAACAAATGTACAACCCCTAATTGAATCTATAGTATTTCAGTCTCCGCACGTTAGAAAAACGGACGTGTGTAGCGGGCCTAAATTTGCACCGACGAACGTCCGACGTTTGACGCACCAGTGATCGAGGAAGCTGCATCATCGACCATTCGGACGCATTGCGACGGATATATTCGCTTGTCTCGTTTATGTGCGCCCCGCCGGGATTGGTTGTCCCGTTTTTCCAAACTATTTTTCAGTTATAGCTGTGGTTGTGTCAGAAAGAACGTCGCATGACACATACTTTTAGTTTCGAGATATTGCCGTTTAGTTTTGATCGCTAAATTGCATTATGTTTTCCAGCCTTTCGAATTTGTTTTCATGGCTTTTTTCTGGTGAATACGTAAATCCTATACCATAAATTGTGACATACGGCGTTTTTCCTGACAACCACAGATAGGTGTTAGGCTTGGCGGGATTAAAAGAACCTGCTCCCTCTGGTAACCGCAACCTTCGTGTCAACGATCGACACTTTCCGAGTTGTGGTGCAATATCTCGCTCTTGCGCTCATTCGGAAAATTAAACTTGCCGCGATTTTTCGGTAGAAGGACGCGAGAGGATTTCAAACGCGAATTAAAGATGGCTGTGGACCGACGAGTTAACTAGGTTGGGGTTATGGGAAAATACTGTTTTATTATCGTGACAACCTACGGAGTAGCTCTATCAAGACCACATATTTCGATATTTCATTTTTATCCCGAAACTACGAAACGAAATTCATCTAGGAGCTCACTGTGATATTTTATTCAGAATTTGAAACATAGCCTGGTTCGGTTAAGTGTTATGAAAGATTACTGTCATTACTTTCTTATTGAATACATTTTTATTCAACTCCAGGCAACGTGCGGGGGATTTTTCGAGATCGCTGCCGGGATTTATAGTAATTGAAATTTTTAGACTGTACCATAGAGCAGACGTTACCGTTTATGCACAGACTTTTAACCTTCATTAAGCTCAATCAACGCCGCGTTTGGTTCAGAGTCGCGCTTGTATCGGGACTGCCTTGATTCTATTGAAGATACCATTTGAACAGATAAAAAAAAGCCCGCTCGGTCTGGAGAATTTCGCACCGGTCAATTGATTTCCGTGGCAATGAAGGGTTATTGACACGCCACGGAAAAAGACGCGAATTCATTTCCATAGTTTCTACACCGAGGAAAAGAAAAAATACAAAGACTAATTGTTTCTGAGGTCCCCGCTGCAGATCGGCATTAATTGTTGGAATCTACGTCGTGGCTCTTTTATTCGCGATTATCAATTCGTCCTCGATATTGCAACCTTTGGCATCTCTCGCATGGAATTTTCTGCGACCGTACAACCATTTACTTCGGGATAAGAATTCGTCCATTTTCTGCTTTTTAGATACTCGAATATCTAAGGTGTGTTTCTTAGCTATAGCGAAACCTTGTTCATCAATAAAATTATTGTATACATACTGTAGATATTTATTACTAGACTGCGGATGTTTATGCAGTTTCCAATTTTTTTAGACAAATTCGAAGAAAGTGGAATCTTTTAAACTTCTATTTTCAGTGGCATTAGCCTTTGTAGATTCGAAATAAATACAAATTGTACTGAATTCTATCGATTTTAATCAGATCCGCAGTCCGTTTATTACTATACTATGAAACTAAAAATGCAATTGAATATTGTAAACAGTTTTGGTTATCGACAGAAGAAAGGTTTATCTTAATGTGGTCGCATTAACTGCAAGGTCGTTAGCAGCTCAACATTGATGTTAGCACGAATGAATAGACAATATTCTAGTACCTTTGCAGATGAGAAATGAATATTCTCGTTGCATGGTTTATCTGAATGCAAGAGTGTCGATTGTTAGCGGAAGGATTAGGATTTTATTGCGATCGGAAGATTTAAAGGTTTGCGGTTCCGTTCCAGGAAAGTGTGAATCGGCATGACTGGCGCGGGCTAATTGAGACGATCCAAAGTTCGAAATTCTTCTTATCATTAAAACTTTTCAAACACCGGCCGATATTGCGCCGATATGCTATCAGGATTTCCGTGATACGAATAGTTCGGCGAGTCGCACGACCCTTCGTAGTCCGTGCGAGCCACGCGGAGAGATGCACGGTTGATTAATTTGACCTTAAAACTCTCCGTGGCACTCGCACCCGGACAAATTGCGCGCGCGTCGGTGCCTGGCTGCCCTCGCAACTTCTACGCAAACGGCCGGAACAGGTAACTCGAATGTACCGAATAAGCCAGTCGAGAATAATGCGATCTTTGAATAGATAGATTTCGCTCGTGAATGCGACGCACCGTCACATGCTTGTCTGTCCTTTCATGCTGTTTTTTTTTTGTATTCGAACGGATCGCAGTTCTTGCAGAGAAAATTAATAGAATAATATCGACGCTATGAGAAAATGCATTTTCAGAACAGATGTTGTGCTTCGGAAATGCTACGCGCTGAATGCATATTTCCATTGTTACTTTTTATTGCGGATGAATGAATGTATTCAAGGAAGTGAATAAATGTATTCAAAGAAACTGAATTAATGTATCCGAAGACAATGAATATATATTATCATTTCTTACTGACGTATTTATTAAACGTATTTATTAGACGTATTTATTAGACTATTTATTACTGAGCCTCTTTAATGGTTTTGCTGTTCGCTTTTCTCACTATAATTCGTTTTTATTCAATCTTTTTATATTTCCACTTCTATTGTGTGTTTTATGTCTTTTTTATATGCAACTTAAATTTATGCGACGCAAGAGTAGCCTGTTTGCGTAATATAACAATTATGTTTCGACTTATCAGCACACATTGTTATTACAAATTTGTAATGTGCGTCACCGGACAGTTATGCCTCGCTACTGTAGATAAGAAAATTGTACAATAAATCGTATGAAAATTTCCAAGAAACAAGCGGTGTGTGCTTCTGAAAAAAGACAAAAAGAGTCTGATAAAAGTTTGAGTTGGATCAATAATCGAAATCGTTTTTTTTAGTAGCCGCTTTTCAAAAATAACGACATTAATCAATCGGTGAACCGGAATATCTTTTATATGTGGGCATATAGAAATACGCATTTTTTAATCTTTTCAACAAATTCCTGCAAGATGAACATTTTCAAAAGAAATGCATTTAATTTCTCAGCGCAGATTCGAATTTTAGAGACACGTGTAATGAATCTCCGTCGTTTTACATGATTATACTAAAGGAATAACATATAATTTTCAGACGCCGATGCTGGTATGCGCAAATGGACCATTCCGATCATTCCTCGAGGAACACGTGCCGCTGGTTAGGAACAAATTTTGGCCGACATTATGGTGCTTCGAATCGAGAGCGCAGACCATTATAGCGAGCGTACTTCGGTCACGAATTTTGCCGCCTATTATTTATCGCAGGTTGGTAAGTTTACCTTGAATTTCGTGTTCACCAGCAAAGGAACACTGCGCGATTGATTGTTCCATTCGAAAGAACTATAATTCAGTAACTACTTCGGACGAGTTATTTATAGGAGTCTTGCAAACTGTTCTGTCGCTAACAGACACGCGTAACAATGAACTATAAACTTTATACAGCGGTCTGTCCATTCTTCAAATTATAATTAGACTATATAGATCTTTATGCAAAAGAATGTTCTAAACCAATCCAAAAAAATCTTTTCTTCTGTTGATAATTTTAATTTTCAAAGTGTACAATTTGGTATGTTTCATTTTTTTAATCACGAATGCATAAAACACACAGTCTAATTATAATATAATAATGTATATTAAACTTCTTCTGGCGTTGCTATTGCTCGCGTTTCACCAACTGATTTCCATCGTGAGTTTATTAAATTTAGTACACTCGAATTAAATAATTAATCGCGCAGGGAAATCCTGACGTTATCGGACGGAGGCGAAGTGGCTCTGGACTGGGCAGAGGAAGGTTCCTTGACGACGTCGCCGATCGTGATCATCCTGCCAGGACTCACAGGAGCGAGCCAAGCGGAATACATCAAGTGCCTAATCACGTCGGCGAAAAAAGTCGGCATAAGATGCGTGATCTTCAATAACAGGGGCCTGGGAGGCGTAGAACTAAAGGTAGATTGCTACCAAACCAATCTCTATCATGTTTTAAAAAACATGTTCAAACAAACAAAACAAAACGTTTTCAAAAACAGAATATTTAACATTGGATCTGCATACCGATCTTGTAAAAATTGCAATGCGAAAATTCATATTCAGAATCTCATCGAATAATTCCCTCGCACGCAAACACGAGTCCTTGAAATTTCAATGAAGTCAGAGTCTACAACCAGTAGACAGTTCCAGTGTTAAGAATTCCAACTATGACTTGATTTTAATTATTTATTCAATTATTTTGAATCTTATTCGCTATTGCATTTGCAGACTCCGCGGACGTATTGCGCAGCGAATAGCGACGATTTGTCCGAAGTTGTTGAACACGTGAGAAAGCTTTACCCCAATGTGCCTCTTGGAGCAACTGGAATCTCTATGGGAGGGTAATTATCATTCGACTATAGTTTATTTGAACGTATTATCGCGTGAAATTCTCTGTCAATTACGCGAGTCTATGTTTACCGTAAAAGAAACGAGCGAGTACTGTTGCACTCGCTGTGTGTAAAATTATTACCAAGTCAAAGCGAAATCAATTGACACGAGTCTACTCCGGAACTATCCCCACCGCTCTGACATGATTCATGTTACCTTGTATTATAAACCTCCTCGAGTTTCAGCTAGTCTATTGCTCAATACACCAACTAATGTTGCTTACGTTATTAATGCATTGTTAATGTACATTATGTGTACTAAATGCTTTGTCAATATCCTAATGCTTTAAATGCTTCGTTCACAGACTGATATTGGGTAACTACCTAGCGCAGCAAGGATCGATGGCGAAGAACAAATTGAGAGGATGTTTCTTAATCTCTGTACCGTGGAACGTATTCGCGGCGACGAAAAATACGGAAGAGAATTACTTCAATTTAATGATGAACAAGTATTTGGCCGGGACGCTGCGTAAAAACATACAGAGATTGCATTACGCGACGGAAACCGGGTTCTTCGACGTCGACATAGATACTCTTCTAAAAGTAAGCTGAACGAATAAGCGTTTTGAGTAGACTCTGGATTTTATACACAATAAAAATTTTCTACCTGAACTGAACCAATCTAGAGTGAAATACGTAATACGTTGAAAATAATATAACAGCATTTTAAAATTCTTCTAACGTTTTAACTGTTTTAAATTACACCTACTCATTTTTGTCATAAATAATGTAAAAATGCTTTCGATATTATAAAACTTCCTTCCAAGGGAAGAACGATTGTTAAAATGATGTATTTTATTCGCCAGAGCCAAACCGTACGAGAATTTGATTCGCACTTCACGGTGAAACAGTTCGGCTACAGAGACGTGGAGGAGTACTATTCTAATGCAACCATACACGACAAATTGCACTTGATTGATGTGCCGCTATTATGCCTGAGCGCTGCTGACGACCCATTTCAACCGGTTCAAGGTTTAAATTAGCTTCTCACAGCTTGACGTATAATCGTTCCGGTATAACAATATTAAGATTAATATTTTTTCTGTTGTTGTGTTCAGCAATCCCATTGAAGGAGATATCGGAAACGAAAAAGGTGGCCGTTGTGGTAACGTCCCGTGGCGGCCACATTGGTTTCATGGAAGGTATGTGGCCGGTGAAAGAAGAACAATATATGGGTAAATTGTTCTCGCAATTCTTCACCGCTCTGTTCACCACCGACGCTGATCATCAATTATTGTGACGAACTTATAAAATTCATTTCAACCTCATCCACGAGAATTGGTGTGAAAACGCGTTCGCCATGTTTGGCCATTATACGAAAAAGATCGCGTGCCATGATTAATCACATATTCAGGGTACCGCACATGTGATGTTAGTAGTGATAAGAATTACAGAACCTTCGTCGCTTTTATAAAAAAGATTTTTACCAACGATCCATCGAGCACTAGTTACTAATTGTATAGGGTATAATTTTTTACAAAACATACACAACAGGTGTACGCACAATCCCATTCTCTCGCGTATACATAAATATATCATAGTGATATTTATTTGTAACAGTAAGTTTAATCGTGGCAATTTCATAACCGGAGTTATTACGCTGACATGCTACGACGAAAAATGTGAAGTTTATTAGAAAGTATATAAACTCGCAACACGATTAACAGAACTTTACGTTTATTTAATCGTACATTTATGATAAGCAGAAGTTCCTTGTTTAAGAGAATGGTCGCACAATATCGTTACTGTGTTCATGTCAGCACTACAAGTAATATTGGACATTAACTTGAACATTAGAATGAATTACGCAAAACAGCATCATATCATGAGCAAGTTAAAATAAAAATGCCGTTCGAAGAAACATCGTCGGTTGTGATACAGAAAATAATAATCTATTATTACACATTTTACACGTAACATCGTATTTCGCATTATTAAAAGGAATCATACAGAGACGAGCCTAAACAACACATCCCAAATCACGTTACATCATGTTTTTTACTTGTTTAACGCTAGAATCATATAAAACACCAAATACCAATGCCATACTTTAATAATAAATTGTATATTTGTTATTTAGTATTTAATAAAAAAAGAAATCGATACGCTAATTTTATTTATTGCTACGATCAGTATCGTTTCTTCATTCATTCTGGCAAAATTAAAGAAAACATGCGTTCGCACCGCATCCTAATGAACACACAAATACTGCAGTAAATTGCATGACAGTCTTCATTCTTTAAACAAGAAATTCGTTTTATAAAATGGTCTGCGACGAAGTGTACTAGCATATTTCGAAACAGTATTTTGCAGAAAGTTTTCGAACGCGTTGAGAGATTTATGCATAGCATAAAGTATAAAGTTATTAATATCCTTGGCATGTGTTACAATTTGAACTCCAAGTTCAACGATTTCACTATAAATGCTAAAATGTCCGTGCTTTCCTCGATCTGAAACAAAAACCTTGATCACTAACATTAACAATAAAAAATTATAGGAATTTTGTAAACTACTGACCACTTTCATGGTTGGTTTTCCACCACCATGCCCTGCCTTGGTGTCTATTCTAATCAGCAACGGATTCGTTTGCTGCGGTAATTTTCCAAGCGTATGTTGGAGCGTTGCAATAAGCTTCAGACTATGCAACGGTACTACACGATCATCGTGATCCGCCGTTAACAACAATGTTGCTGGATATTGTACATTTTCCGGAGCTTTTACATTATGCAACGGGGAATACTTCAGCAGATTATCGAAGTGTTTAGGGTCGTCGGAGCTACCGTAATCGGACACCCAAGCGATTCCGATGGTGAACTTATGAAAACGTAACATATCCATTACCCTGGAAGTAGAAAATGCAAAAGTAATTGCCATCAATACTTTGTGAATGGCAACTTAGCAGCTTTCAAAATTCCATGAACTCGAAGAAATGTATTAAATAAAATAACAATTGAAATGTTAAGATTTATAATTAGACAGCGAATTTTATGCGTTTATGACAAAAATGAATAGGTGTGATTTAAATTTAAAATAGTAAATACGTTAGAAGAATTTCAGGACAGGTCGTTATACTATTTTCGATCTACTAAACATATTAAGAAAGAAAATGAATTTCTATTTCGCTCCGATTTGTTGGAATTCATTCTTGTTGGAATTGTTGGAAGTTAAAAAAATTTTTATTTTGCATAAAGATCCGCTGTCTATTTATAATACTTGCATTTATAATTCTTGCATTTAGCGAATGCCAATCGAAATGTTAATACGACAAACTAATTTTTATTCGATTCGATCGAACTTACCCAACTTGAGCAATAGCAGCACCAAAAAGATCAGGTCTTTGGTTTGCGCACGCGGCGACCAACAATCCGCCATTACTGCCACCTAAAATGCTTAACTTCGACGATGTGGTATAACGATTTTCGACTAAATACTCGGCAGCGGCTTGGAAGTCGTCGAACACGTTCTGCTTGTTAAAGAACCTTCCGCCGTTATGCCATTTTTCTCCGTATTCGCTATAATGAAATAATACACTCAGGATTAATTAATATTTGATAACTATGTATACTGCTATGTGACCTACCCTCCTCCGCGGATATTCGCGACAGCTAATACTCCGTTTAAGTGTTGTACAAAAACCAGCTTTGTCACGCTAAACGATGGCTGAATGCTTACATTAAAGCCTCCATAACCATACAACAAAGCCGGCATAGAGCTATCCAAAACTGCATCCTACAAAGAATCGATGATTAGTTACGTTATTCTTTTTCTATGATTGTAGGAATAATATCTGTGCACGCTCACATGTTTCATCACTAAAAACATTGGAATCTTTGTACCATCTTTGCTAGTATAAAATATCTGACTAGTCTTGTACATGCTCGCGTCAAAGTTTTTCACTTTAATGTCCCGTAACACCTAGAAAAATGTCCCCGCATTTACGTAACCACAGAATTTCCATTAGTCATAGTTAGACTGCGGATCTTTATGCAAAATAGAAATTGTCTGCATCAATTGCAAGAAGTAGAAACTAAATTGAATGTTATTTCTTCCCCTAATGATTTTAATAGAGGAGAAATGCATAAAGAAATGCATAAAGACCCGCAGTCTAGTCATATTTGTTTGTTCGCTTATTTCTCTAACCTGTGGTTCTTCGTTATTTTTGAGATCGACTCTGTATATAATACCAGGGATTAAAAAGGATGTGAAGTGATAAAATATTTCGGAGTATTTCTTTTCTCCCGTGAAATTGATTATTTTCCCTACGTCCAGCGGAAATGTTCGCAATTTTTCGCCGTTCTTCAAACTGTGCAGTTGCAGAACATTCTGAAAAACGTACAAGACTTGTAAACGCGAGTTTCAATACTTTTTAATCTTTTTTGAATATATCTTCTCGCTTGTTTATCTTCACCTTGACGTCTTCGATGTAGCAAACTATCAATTTATCCTCGTGAACCGCACAGGCCCCGTCCAGCACGTTATGCGGATGTTCTGGCAAAAGGTCAACCCATTTTTCCTCTTTATAATCCAGCAAGTCTATAGTTATCAGCTTGTAGTTTGGTGCACCTTTGTTTGTCCGGAATATGGCCTTGCTGCCCTCGTTTGTTATATACTGTACAAAAAGAATACAATTGATAAAGATGATCGAGCGAATTGGAATTCGGAGAAGATATACTTGTACGCTGTATTATTACGAACTTCGTAATCGGCTTCGTACTTATCGACGACTTGAATTAACTGCAACTGCTCCGTAAACTTCATTTCGGGCTCCAATTCTGTGAAGTACACTAAATTGTCTCTACAGTCTTTCACCGGTGAAATGATTAGCCATTTTCCACATTGGGAAACTTGGGCACCTCTAGAAATATCAGAAACATAGATAAGGATGTTTATACAAATAGGTTAATAAATACAAATAGGTCTCTTACATCCTCCACAGAGGTTCCTCAGGGAATTCAACTACGATAACATCTTCCGACTGAGGTGTTCCAAGAATGTGATACATTAACTTCTGATTTTTGTTGCCCTCAGTCTCCGAACCATCGGTTTTCCCTTTCTGGTCTGGATAACAGCCATAAAATATCCCTTGGTTATCATGAGTCCACGCTATCCGAGAGTATTTGACCTTTTCCAAAACTTCTGGATATTTTTCACCTAATTATAAACGTTTCTTGATAATAAGTATGCTTAAATAACAAGACTTCAAATTATTTATATTCCCTGTACCAGTTTCTGCGTTCATGAAATGAATCGTACACCAATCGGATCCACTGCTGGATAGTCCATAGGCATATATACTACCATCCTCGCTAAATTTACTAATAGAAATGGCAACAGTACCATCCTGTGATAATGTATTCGCATCTAAAAACACTCGAGGTTCGCTGTCTAGAGTATCTTGTATATATAAAACACTGGAAAATAGAAATTTCTATACCGCAATATTTTTAATTATAATTTGAGAGACGAACTAGCAACAATTACCTTTGGTTTTGTAAACCTGTATTTTTATAGAAATAGTATTTGTCGCCGTGTCTAGCCGGGCATGAATATCTCGGGAAATCCCATAACTGTTTCAATCGATCATAAATATCTTGACGTGCGCTGCACGAATCTAAATACGGTTTAGTTATGGCATTTTGGGCATCAACATATGCTTTGGTTTTCTCCGAATCTGGATCTTCTAACCATCTGTACGGATCTGGCACCTGATAAATGAAATAATAATTTAAATATATAGCAACTTTATATGTTCGACTAGTGAATCAATTTATTTTGGTAATATAGCAATTTTCTATCTATTTTTAATGTACAGACTCCATAAAAATGATAATGTTTTTCCTTATTCTAACCTCGACCCCATGATATTTGTCAATCACGGTTTCATCGCGAGTCGCTTCGGGATATTGCAATTTTTCCAACATTTTTCGATTCAATGTTTGCTTGCTCGTTGAATGACTCGACACCTGTATTTTGAAGAAAATATATATATATGTATAATTCGAATTGTTATAGCAACATCATGGAATACGCTTGAAAAATTATTCTTACTTTAACCGTAAAATCAGAGGACGCGCGGACAAATTGCACACAATTACAAACAGCGGATTCCAATATATTCTTGCAGGCACTATTTTCGATTTTATGCGAACGACGTTTCTTTATAATATTTGCAATTACCGACACAGCCACTAAACGCATCATACGTACATACACATAGATAGGTTGTACGCAGAAACACGGACGTTACCTGCGCATTCTATTTCAAAATATCTCACCGTTTCAAAATTCCTTATTTTTATCTGTTCTTTCCTACGATTCTATTCAATGGACTACAATAAAAATAAAAAAGAGTTTAAAAATTGTCTTCCAAATAATAATCGCGAAAGAAATAATTATTATATATATTGCTGTTAAAAAGTCCTCGGCTATAAATTACACACGCTTAGAAATCATGAAATAATTGTCGCTCGAAAATATGTTAAAATTGTTTATTTGTCCACGAAAAATATAATTTTAATTTCCAATATTTTTATTCAAGCAAATATAATTAATGGGAAGATATAATTTGTAACATATATATGTATTATTTATCAGACACGTATGTAACGATATATACGAACATTTGCGCGCGTACATCTGAATCGTTGCAATTAAAGACAATTTGTGTAGTCCCCGATAAAAGCCGTACGATAATTAGAATGAAATGTTTTCAAGAAAAGTGTATAATAACTATAGTTATGAAGTATATATACTTCACTTACAATCTTCGTTGCAACATGCGCACCCGCCGTGTCATGAAAAAATTCTAAAAGAATCTCAGAGTATAGTCCCAGAAATGATTTACCAATACTATAGCTACAAATTCAATGATAACAGCTATTAGGTTTACGACACGGAAGAATGCGGAATATATTCTTATCAATTGGCCTTAATTACCCCCTCCAATATTAGGCGATGTTAACTGACACGTATACAACGTGACTTTTCGCGTGATTTTAATTACTAGCCATCGGAATCATGAAAATACAGTGTCGTATACGTTATTGATGCAAAATACATTTCAAGAAACGATATATGCTGACAGACACAATAATATACAGTTAATGATAAGCTTATTATTATGCATTTTAATTAGTAGCTTGATTGCGCTGTCAAAATTCAATGTACATATATTTACGACTACTGGAACAAGAACAGTGTTTTATATTTTTCAGAGCAAAGAAGATATTTAAGCAACCCGTACACATATGTAATATATATACATGTCATTAGTAGAATGCGGATCTTTATGCAATTATGATTTTTGAACATTTTCAAAAAATGCTAGCTTCCATTTTATTTCGTCTTCTTAAAATTCATCTACAAAAATTGAAAATTGCATAAACATCAGATTTTATGCAAAATTACAAGAAAGAGGATTTTCACTGTTTCGCATTTTGGACTAATTTTTATCATGGATACACAAAATCCGAGGTCTATCGATAAGATAAATTATCATCGTCGCGCAATGTCAACGACTTGTCGCAAGTGTCACCAAGTGTCACCGTCGGTCACGGGTCGGAGACGACCCAAGCTCCGCCGATCGTGGATTGAGCGGGTGCTAGAACGAGCGTGTACGTCCCTGGAAAGGATGCTTACGAGGGGGTTAGGCACGAATCAAGATGCGACTATTGAAAGAGAGCTTGCTGGCGACGATATCGGGTCAGCTGTACTTTGCGCTGCGACCTTTGATAACCTCTTGCATCTGATTCAAGACCCCCCCTCTCTGCTTTCTCCGACCACACGGAGTTCATATAACATCAAAAGCTAAGAAGTTCGGTGCTCATTGCAATACGAGAGTAAGTACATCGACGATCATTTATTCCAGCTGTGCGTCACGCGTTCTCAAGTGCTTCGAACGAAAAACGGTTACGCGCCTGTGCGTGCCTCGTGCAACATTATAGTTTGAAACTCGACGTAAAGAGGTCGTCTACAAGCTCGACTCGTGTTTCATCGTACTCGTCGCGGCTGATTTGAATGTTCCTTTTCAAATTGTCAGCACACGGAGGAATGCAAAAGGACTGCCGAGACTGTTTAGGTCTCCGATACCGTATTAACTCCCTGGATCAAACCTGGAAGTGGCTGCACCAAACGATCGCCCTACACGACTACTTGATCTCGATCACAGCCAGTCAATCCGACGTCTCTAGAAACACGTTTCAATAGGGCTGCTATCTACTGACCGAAACATTAACCGTGATCAAGGTTGATTTCGTAAATCCCGGACAGCTAAAAAACAGCCCAACCAGATATATTTAGTCAAAGACTGATTTCGCCGAGTTTAACAATCCCTCCAGGGAGTAATACGGTATTCGAATATCGGTGACCGATTTTTCAAGAGAGAGAGAGAGAGAAAGGAAGTGTCTGCCCCCCTGAGAATGATGCCTTTGATCAATAGAGTTCTGATTGTGGTCAAACGCGGATCATGCAACTTGCACCAGGTCTGTAGATACACGACAGGCTCCGATGGAAGGCAAACCGACCTCAATAAATCGATCAAAAAGTCAGTATTTATATCACAATCTACGGATGTGTTCACCAATTTAGCATTAGAGGATTGGTTCTATCGGAACGACAATTTCACGAATCATCATATGTTGCTGCTCTGGCGGAATGATCCTTGCGTGGTGATCGGACGTCATCAGAACCCATGGATCGAGCATAACGCTCAGATTGCTGAGAAACGCGGTATCGCGTTGGCAAGACGGAACAGTGGCGGCGGCACTGTCTACCATGACACTGGCAATCTGAATCTGACTTTTTTCACGCCGCGGGAAAGATACGAACGGAAGTATAATCTAGGCATCATAACCAGAGCTCTGTACCGGGAATGGGGCGTGAAAGCCGATATTAATCAACGAGAGGACATCGTCGTTGAAGGCAATTACAAAGTATCCTTTAATGTAATGTATCAAAATGTCTCTTTTATCTGTATAGGGTGTTCCGAAACAAAGGCAGTACAAGACGAGCGACCGAAGTGAAAACTTCTATGGCGATTGCACATCTAAGTTTATTGGAATAGCGTTTCACCTTGGACCGTGACGCATCAGACTCGTTCATTGCCCAGCAGAAAAGTCAGCAACGCACACCTGTCTGTTTCTCGCTCGCTCGACTAAACTCTGCTCCCCCGAGATTACCCGAATAGCGTTTCACCTCGCAGCGTGATAATTCAGACTCATTCACTGCCCAGCAATTGTGTACGCGGTGCGCCTAAAGAAGTTTTCACTTCAATTAACACTAGAACTACCGGATAAGTCAAAATGATCTGCCCCTGATTTGTTCTTTTAGAAATATGATGAAAATTATAAATCTGCTTTTCGGAGAAATCGTTTTAGTGAACTTCTTTATTGAAGTACACATTTAAACAAAACCTGTACGAAATCTAAATAAATGCAATTTTATCATTATTGTAAGGCAATGTACGCCAATTATGTTTGGCGCTCGGTGGTTCCAGTGGTTCTACTGCTCAATAGAATTTGCTGAATTAAGTGGTGTGTGTGTATATATATAGACGCCGGTGTCGCGCAACATTGATGTTTATTTGAAAAAGGCTGTTGTAAATGTTCGAGCGAATTGGAACAAACCTTTCCGATGGCGAAGCTACGTGCTATCGTGAACCCACGATCTATGTTTCCTTAACTCTGTTGAAACGCAGGTGTCTGGTACCGCAGCTAAATTAGGACGACCGAACGCTTATCATCACTGCACGCTATTGGTCAATGTAAACAAATCAGCTTTGAGCTCAGCGCTCGATACAAAACAGGTAGATATTTTGCGAGCGATTGTTGTTACATTTCTCGTACAGTCTTTTCACAGTAGAAGAATGTTATGTCGAAGCAGAGACGTTAGATTAAGACTTGTGTCCCCACTCTACCTTCTTCTTCTACGACCCTATTCCTCCACTCTTCCGCTATAGGCCGGTCACGTGACGCGTGCATGTAATATCACAATGTCACGTGACTAATCTAGTACTGGCAGAGAGAGGATAACTTTTTCCCCTCGATTCGAGAAAATATTCTTCCCCTTCTATGACCTCATTCATTCACCCGATGACGACAGAGAGGGGGTAACTGTGTATTCCCCTCAATTTCCCACCGTGTACAGGTACACAAAAATTTCATTCGTTATCTCATTTCGAATAGAAAACGACATTAATTGCATTGTGCACATGCATGCTAGTATGATATAAAATTACAATTAGTATGCGTATGGTATGTACACAACCATGTATTTCTTTTGATTTTATAAATCGTTAAATTATGTGATCTCTTGATATTACAGGATGGTATAGAAACTAATGCCACCGTATCTACCCGGTCCCCGGTGAAAAATTTAATAGACATGAATTCGCACATATGCATGGACAAATTAATCGATGCAATCGGCTGGGAGTATCTTCGCACGAAACCGCTAGTTTTAGAAGATGGTGGACACGATTTTATTCAACAGCAGAAAGGTTTTCAGTTCATCAATCCAACAGAGGATTGGTTTCCAGGTGAGTTAAAATTATGTTTATTGTCATGGCACATAGCTCTTAAATGCAAAATAAATACGTACATCGTTTGTTCTAATATCCTCGCTACATAGTTCAAAACATACACATTTATAAGAGACAACTATTATTAGTAGACTGCGGATCGTTATGCAAAATAAAAACTTTCCAGGTCAATTGCGGGTGAACAAAAGTTCTTAATAATCTTTGTGATATGTAAATGCGTAAAAACCGTAGCCTAGTTATTAGAATAGATTATTGGAACTCGAAGGAAGTTGTCTAAAAATAATTCTGTTATCAGGACTCGACGAGTTGGTGGGCGAGTTTCGTTCCTGGGGCTGGAACTACGGAAAAACGCCGAAATTCTCGGTAACCCGCGAACTGGACCTTGTCGCTCAAGATAGCAAAGACCATCGGTTCGAACTGACGCTGGAAATACAGAACGGAATCATCGAGGAAATAAAAATGAGGTTCCCGGCCGGCCTGGTGTCGAACGATTTCAGCCAAGACGCCAGCGTGATAAGTAATCTACGGGGAACGAGATACGACCACGAAATAACGGAGAACATAATAACTGCCATCGGATGCAAGACTGTTACGTTAAGTACGAGCCAGAACGTAGATAAAAGTAATATGATTGCTACGCAATGACCCGATGAACAATCATAATGATTGTGCTTTAAATTCTTGTGTACACTAAACAGACTCACCGCGTATAATCAAGCTGTGAGATTTGTATAGAATTGTATCATAATACGACTTTATTAAAAGACTTAGTAACTCTCATCGTCATGTATGCATGTAATATATTGTAATATAAAGCGTATTCTATATTATGCCCACTATTTCATACTGTTGTTATGCAATTCGTATAATCTGTTTCTGTTAATAAATATTGTTATTAATTAATTTACTGAAACTCCATTGTTCTTTTTTAACGAATCTTGTGAACTTTGCTGGACTAATTCGTGTACAACATATGTATAACAACGATTCTGTGTGATTTTTTAAAAGTGTGATTATGGAAATAATAAATGTTCGTAATGTCATTTATGAGTTGTTTATGAGTACGTGCAAAGATTTTTATGTATGCAAATAACTAACTGAGAATTTTGTGTTTCTCTTATTTAAATATGAATGATCCACGGAATGTCCTAAAACTAATTCGGATTCAACTGTTCTCCTAGATCTCCTGAAATCCTAGAATAACTTCCAGATAGGATGGTGGAGGAGTACCGGGGCGCGACTCAGTCAAACTATTGTTATCTGTACTATTGTTTAAAAGTCGATGATGGAAATACTGTTGCAACCGAGCATCAATTTCAATGTCATTCAGTTCCCGACGTTTGCAACATGAATACATTCTCGACAACCATACGTAGGAAATAATCAAACCACATGCCATGCCAAATATGAAACCAAGAACAAGCAACCAAACCGAATCGAAAATAGTTATCTTTGTTTCTAAGTGTTCGCGTATTGGTTGAGTTTGATTGTTGGACGGGCTGGTGAGATTATGTTTGCTTATCACTGTACCCACAGCGACTGTTGTTGCCGATTGATGGTAACTCACTTCCTTTTTTATAGGGGCCATCACCATCTTTTCGAATTTTTTCGGATACTTTCTACCGCAAATTTCTTGAAACTCGACTCCCCTTTGCACAAGGTGTGTCTCCAGATCGTTTAACTCTTTGTTGCACGACCATGGGTTCCTGTAAAGATTTAGAGACCGATTACAATTGTGTATCAACGGTTTCTTACATATCTACACACGGTAATACATTTATTAATAAATTTCCAATGTATTATTCTAATAAATTATATTTTTAAGTGCACATTATTGCAGACATCTTTCTTGCCATACCCCTCCAACGATATCTTCTTCAAGGAAGTCAACGTTTGCACGACCGAACGACTCATCTGAATCATCAAATTGTTTGCAAGGTTTAGACGCCGGAGTCGCGGGAGTCCAATGAACGTATCCGAGGGAAAATGACTGATCTGACAGAAGTCCAAGCTCAGCTCCTAAACAAAAGTGAACAATACAATTTTTCTGTAAACATTACTGATTACTTTATTTCTGTAATTACCGTAATCGAGGACGATCGTAATTTCGGCACATGGGCCTTGAAGTTGTTCTTGGACAGGTACACAATTTGCAGATATTTATTTTGTACGAAAGCATCGTCCGGAATGGAATAAAGGTAATTTTTCGTCAGATCTAAGACGGTTAAATTGACGAGTCCGTGGAAAGCAAACAAATCGATTTCGCTGATCGAATTTTTCGTAAGATTTAGGTATCTCACGTTTGCCAGTCCTACGTTCTAAAAGAATGAATCTGTTATAGAATACAGGATAATTTTGAACGAGACTTTCTCATGAAATTATACTAACGACAAGCTCGTAAGCGTTTAAGGAGGACACGACATTATCCGACAAGTCCAAGGCTTGCACATTGTTCGCGATACCTGTGTCTACGCTATAAAGATGGCGACCTGTGCAAGAAGTACGCTGCAGCTTGAGCCAAACGTCACACACGCACAATGGGGAACAAGTTTCGATAGACTGGGCCGAAACAGTGATTCCAATGGCGTTTAAAACGAGAAAGACCAGCATTGCCGATTGTGCAGAGTGCAGAGGCTAGTCACGACACCAAAGTATCCGAAATAACGTTGTAAAGATA
>CM052264.1:5571259-5652331 GCA_028455795.1 Lasioglossum marginatum | reverse complement strand
TGAAATCTGTGTTTTATTTGTCAAGTTTCATACTTAACGACCTGATATGTATGTAGAAGTTTTCCAAAATGCCGACCCGCTGAAGGTCCAAGGAAATTCGTCGGAAAAGGCTCTCGTTAATCTTTAAAGAGATACCTGGTTAACTCGGGAATTTTCCGTGACGTGTTGTATGTATATATGTAGAAGTTTTTCAAAATGCCGACCCGCTGAAGGTCAAGTAAAAATTCGTCGGAACAGGGTCTTGTTGAAATGGCCTGGAATAGTGGCGTAATCGACGAGGTATTTTTCCGAAAGGAACCCGCGCGCACGGCGCAAAAGTTCCGTGAATGCAGTACGCTGAGCATAACGAGGTTTGATACGTCATCCGTACGACCGCCGGGACTCTCGGTGCATCCAAGCAGGTTAGCGCGCATCAAACACACAACCGGTGCGCATGCGCACCGTTCCGCGTCTCTCTTTCTCTCTCTCGGTTCGGTCGGCATGGAACGCCGAGCCGAACCGAGAGACTGCTTTCCAGAGCGGGGAAACGCGGTCTCGCGCGATAACGCCGCGCCGGCCGTATCGATGACATGCTCGACGAATTGTGGCGTGTTTACCCGGCAGAATTTTTTATTTCCGCGTGTAGGCCCGAGAGAATTTCTTGGCGGCCGTGTTTCCACGGCTGGTCAAGACGGAGAATCCGACGACGACGACGATGATGATGACGGGCTAAGCCGGGCCGAGCCGGCTCTGGCCCCGGCATTGTTGCCGGTTCTGTTATGCGTGCGCCGAAGAACGCGCGCGCCGGCGACCGGGCGTCATTAATCAGAAAATTTAATTTTCGTGACCTCGTTCCTAAAGCGACCTATAGAGTGGATGTTCCATTTATGCGGCGCGCATGAGCGAGAGATGCTCTCTCCCTCTGTCGCGGGATCGGGATAGAGAATAACGGAGTGGGGGAGGGCAAACGTTACCTTGCGACGTTGCATCTGGATATGACCGTGGGCACGCTATGCGCCACGCACAAACGTAACCCAGGGGCAATCGAAATCCGTCTAGCTGGCAGTGATCCCGCGATTAATGGGAATATTCGAGGGTAAATGGGGTGGAGCGGGACGCGGGCGAATAGGGGATGGGTATATTATCCGTCGCGGATGAACACAACAGGTTAACGAGCTGGTCAACAGAGAATGAAACGTTGCTCGCTGCTTCGGTGTTTGTGAGCGTATCTGCCGTGGCATTAGAGTAGTTGCAACGATATCTACTAGTGGTGTGCGAGATCCCGGGAAGTCCCGAAACCCGCAGTTTGGAACGGAATGGGAAGACGCGTATCGGATCAGGACGGGATAACGAAAATGATCGGGTTTCCCGAGAATATTCAAGTCATATTCAAGAAAATAATACACGCTTTCGAATCCCAGCATTTCAAGAAAGCCCGAACATTTTCTCGGGAAACTCGAACATTCTCAGGAATCTCGAAATTTTCAAGATCCCGTCTCGATCCCGAAAATCGTTCCCGTCCCGACCCGGTTTCGCACACCATTAATATCTACACGATGTTAGATCGTCGATTTTCGACACGCCTTTCTCGGGTTACAGTCGCGGATAGAGAGCGCTCCAGCGAGCCGATCGGGGGACCGCCACGAATGTTTGCGGATTCGCGGAAAAACGTAGCGAGAGCGCAACACCGCAGTAAATACCCCATAAAACCGGGGAGGGGAGAGGGATAGCGCTATTACGGTCGGTCAGGCGTGGCGAAGAAATACACGCAGCCTCGATACCGCTATGTGGGCGCGGTTAGATTCGTAATGAGAGGCACTGGCCAGAGCGCGTTATCCGCAAGCCAGCCTGACTCGCTTGCGTGTATATGCGGGAACGCGCGAGCTTGGTTTATGCCGCAGACCGAGTACGGGCGTAGTGCTTTGCTCGCCAGCAGTGCACCGGCTACCGGTGACCCCACGTGGAACGCATTAGCGCAATATCTATCTTGCTACCTCCGTTAGGCAGCTCAGGCGTGACCGCGCGGTTCCATTTCGTGGAAACTTCGCGGCGTTCGCATTCGTTAGTTCCTTCGCGCATTCGCTCGAGGAAAAAAGAACCGGATCTGGTCAAACCGTGGTGTCCGGTTCCGATATTATTTACGGTCAGTCAACGATCCTGCTGTTTGCACAAGTCTCTCCGGCGAATTAACATGCTTCTTTATTACGGGACCGTCGCGACGAACGGACAGACACACACGCACGGACACCATCGTTTTCTTTCCGAGTTAGCGCGACGTCGCGTCAGATAGATTCTGTACTCTCGCTCGAAAATCGCGGATAATTTCTCGTGGCTCTCGAGAACAGCGTTCGTAACCTTTAATCGGCGAGCATCGCAATTAATTCATCGATACAGCGTGTTGGTTCTTACGCAAGCGGAGAGGCTCTCTCGCGTCAATACCGGGGAGAGTTTACACGTGCAACAACGCATCTTGGACTTTTAGTGACGTCGAAGGTCACCGAAGCATGAATCGGTAAATACCGTCGACCACACCACGCTCGTTCGTCTGTTAGGTGCATGCACGCGTGAATGGCTAATTTTCAAAGCTCCCGTGGTGCAGGATAGCGAGCGAGCGTTATGGACAGACATCGCATCGCCGGTGATTCCCTTTTGCCATTCGACACCTCGTTTTACCGTTAAAGACTCGTACAGAGGGGAACAAAATGGTAGTCTCGAAACAATCTTTTCGGTCTCGGCGCGCACCATCGGCTACCGTCATTGTCGTCGTCGTCGTCGGTCGCGTGAACGCGTTCCAACGTAGAGAAAGTTGAGAGTCACTGACGCGTGTGCGTGCATTTCACTGAGGCGACGAAAAGGTAACACTAACCGCGCCGTGCCGCGCGCGCGTTTATTGCGCGTGTAACGCGCGCACCGCGGGGGGAAGCGCGCGCGTTTCGCCGTTGAACAAGCAACAGCGGATCCCCATCGGCTCTATCTACGGTCGTCACGGAAATATCCGACCCGCGCGGCCGCGGGGCGCATTCGAAATAATGGCCGCGTTTAACGGTGTCACTGGTCACCGGCACGGGCGTGAGACGATTGAGTAAGAGATCGCGCGCGCCTCGCTTCGTGAGTGGATCCAAAGATAGATATCCCGGCACCAGCGGGTCGAACCTAACTGGCTCGGCCGTGTACACACATGTACACGCGATGCATACGCGTACAGGGTGGGCCGACCAACGTTTGCTACCATAGGATTTTTAACGCACAAGTGGTGTTGACTCTTATATTTAAATTATCTGACTTGTACATCAACTCTGCTCTTGATGTGATGTCTTAGGTTTTAGATCGAACCGTCTGGGTTAGGTTTTAAACCTACCCTGTTTCGTAGCCAAAAATCGTGTATTATGAAGTAAAAGTGTAGGCGGGGGAGACTCTGCCCCCTCCTGCTTTTCCGCCCCTAGAATCTTGAAATAAGGAGATACACTTGGACAATCCTCGTGCTATCTCCTTATTCTTTTACTTCCAAGTTTCGCTTAATGCGGGACGAATAAATCGTGTTATACAAGGGTTGAGTGCATTACGAAGTGAGAGCGAAAGTGAGGTGGGTATCTGCCTCTCTTCCTGCTTCTCCGGTCCCGAAACCTTGAAAATATTGCATATACTATTGAATACACTCAACCGTCAACAACACGTGTATGTATATGCTATATATAATGTTTTACAAAATACCAATGTATTACTTAACAATTATAGGAAATGCCAATGATAGTTTGAGAAACGTCTTGCAAATCTAATGATAAAAATGCGATGTAACTCGCAATTTTGTTTTAACTCCGTTAATGTAAAACATACAATTTATGTCTCCGCGACTTGCGCGAAGAACAGTTATGCTCTCCGCCAATCAGAAATGCCGATACCTTCGCGCGAACCACCCTATATAGCCGGCGAGCGTAGAGAGAGAGAGGGAGAGAGAGGAAGAAGAAGAAGAAGATAGAGGCATCGTATTCGTGACAACAGCGCGATGTAAACAAGCCCCGTCCACGCGCGCCGGTCTTGTCCAGCCGGTGACGTAGTTACGCGGATGTTTCTCGGGCGTATACACGGGCGCGATCCCCTCGGCTCGCGCGCGCGCTATCTTTCTGCTACTGACACTTCCGGTAAATACGTCCTTATCTTCGGGCTCCGTTTTCCTTTTCGCTACCCAAGACCGGACTGAACTTGCCCGGGAAACCCGGCGTGTTTGGTTGTGGCTCTCTCTCCCTGTTCGCAGAACCGGCCATCGTCCATCCAACAGCTGCTGACAGCTCGATGATATCCGACGTATAATTCATTGCTCTAGTTGCTTGCGCTGCGCACAGCAGCAGGTGGCCAATCTCTCTCCCTCTTTGTCTCTCTTTCCCTCTCCCCTTCCCCTCTTTCTTTCTTTCGAGAGGTTACGAACTCTCGCCGATAGAAATTCATTGTCGTTTTTTATGGAATTCGATTTCTGCGATCGATCGTCGCCGGTGACGACCTCGCCGCTGAACTGTGGGACAAATGGACAAACGTGGAAAAAACGTATCGTTTATTTTGTAACCGTATCAGCATAGAAATCATACATTCAAAGAATGTTCATAAAGAATGTTACACGAGAACCATTGGATATGGGATGTTAATGAATGCACACTGGTACTTTTGAAATAAAACAATTCTTTATTTCACGGCGCGGGAGGAAGTTCTTTACTTCGACTGACAGCTTAATCTTAGCTTCGACTAACTCTGAGGGCAAAACTGTTGGAACCCCGAATGGAAGCCAGGGTCCCAGGATACTTCAAAATCTCTGTTTTGAAACGATTCTGAGACTGTTGAATCATTTTTGACAACGAACATTGAATTCTTTGTGCTGGTAACTTATTGATAATCCAACAAGAACAATTAGTATGCTATAAGTTGATTCTTGCAGCAGGGAATGCAAAAAATTCCAGTATAATTTTAGTAAAAAGTGAACCCGGCTCTTGTATCAAGATCTTCTTTGCAAGGACACGTCGAAGACCTTGGTGCTAAAGTCGGGCGGTATGTCGTACTTCTTCTTTTTTAAAATTCATATGGCTGAAGTGGTGGTAAAAGTGCATTTTTAACGGCTCGTTCTTAGGACTGCGGTTTAAATAAAAAATGCCTTTCTGAACGCTTCGAATACACGAGTCGTGAGAGGATTCTTAAGGACATACATACGGGGACGTTTCTATGAGAAATACTTACTGGGGGTACCTCTTAGAAACTGATGTTCATTTATTGGTCATTTCGCCCATTTTTCATTTAATCCTACATCAGACGTATATGTTAAGTGTCCACTCATTGGTCAGGTCACCTTAGGAGCGGTACGGGAACATCTCAAATTAGCGAGATTGGCGGGGGCAGGTAGGCTATTAGACAAACGTCTAGGTTATCTAGAGTTGAGCCCTGAATGGAGGTAGGTCTTTCCGGGCGGACCACGATTTTCCGTCGCGTTCTCGTCGGTTTTTCGGTGGGTCTTTTCGTTTGCGTAACCCGCACGCATCGCGACGTAGCGTGCGTGTGCAGCAACGATACGCAGGCGCGCGCGTCGGGTTATTTAAAATAGTATCCGAACAGGCCGGAATCTACAGTGCGTGTTCTGTTGCACGGGATTATGTCATGTGTGCTCGTACCACTTTGCTGGTAAATAGGTTACGCAAGATGGATCACGGATGGCTACTCTGCATAAGTATTAACTTATAGCTACGGGGCCGGTTGGCGTCCGCGTCTACGCTATACAACGGACTGCGAGTAGAAATTGGAAACGATGTAATAACAGGATACAATGCGGGGTTGCGAGTTCCTCCGTCGAACGGCTACAAATTTCTGTACACTTTTCCCTCCTTTTTCCCGAACCACACAGCGCAATCCCTTCCTACATATGTAGTCGCGCGCGCGGTTCTGTCAACAATGGTATGACATAACTTTCCAGAGAAAACGCAGTTCTTCCGTCCGAGATGCTTTATCTTAATATACACATTTATTCGAGGTGTATTATGTGGTACAGCCGCGGTAATTGCAGCATAAAATTTTCGAACGGCTTGGCGCGGTATTACACAATCTCTCTCTCTCTTTCTCTCTCTCTGGAAGAAGATAAACGTGTCCCTGATGCGCTAGGAAGGTCGGTCCCGGAAAATGGGCGTCTGCTCAGCGTCGACGCATAACATTAAAAATCGAATATTCATGAGGGAGGGAAAGAGCGCGTAGATCGATACCGGGGATATCGTGATTAACGTTGACATTGTTCCTACCGACTATCGGCCGGTGGTCCGGCTTTTCTACATGACAATGGAACAGGAAATTCCTATTGAATAAGTATCGTTCGGCATTGTAACCTCGGGATCGTTGATTCACATCGAATTCTCATTTTTTCATTTTGACCCCTGCGACACCATGAACGATAGCCACAATCTCGCTGGACCATGGCTGCAGATTGCTGTGGCACCGTGGGCACCTTGGGAGGCCCAATAATTTCTTATTTTATTCATTCTCGTCACACACATTCATCAATAATGCCGCTACATACATAGGTTAATAGAGTTGCCTATGAGAATATAAATGAACTGTATAATTTTGTATCAAGTTCTGGGGTCAATATCGATTAAATGTGTTAGGAGAACTGCTAGATACAGCAAATTTGTTGCAACGAGGTTTCTCTGCTACTGACAATGACGGTAGTGCGAAATCTCGTCGATGGTAGCGAAGGGGTTAAAAGCGGCTGGCCGGAGTTATGACATAATTGCAGCGATCGCTTCACCTTTCTCCTCGGCGAAGACCGCCGCGCCGCTGCACAACCGCTTGATTTCGGATTTGGAAACAACATGGCGGCTAGTTGCGCCGACCGGCCGGTTGGAGGCACTGCATCCTAGCCGATCGCTCGTAAAGTCGGTCATAGAGTTTACAATGCAACGCCTTCTCTTTGCTCGGCCCGGTGTTCTCTCTCTCTTCTACTCTCTACTCCCTTACTCTCTTCTACTTGCTGCTCTTTTTTCTTTCTACTATCTGTTGAGGGATCTATTAAAAAATCCTTAGCCATGTATCAACCCTTATACATATAGCCAACCAAAATGTATAGATCAGTTAAAACCTTTTGTATTCCACATATTTGCACAAATTCTATGAACGAATATATTCACACATGCAGAGAAATTTTACAATATTTTTAGAGGAAAATTAACAGGTTGTTCAAAGAAACCGGTTGGCTGTACAAGGGTTAAGCAATTCTTACACTTACTTAAGTGCAAGTGCACGTGTCCCTTCGCTGCACGCTGCACATCCAAAATCGTGAGCTCTACTCTCTAATCGGAGTCCTCTCTGTTCCTCTGCCCCCTCCTCGTTTAGGTTTGCCGCGATTGCGCCCGTGTAGCAATCATTAGCACGCTCGAGTACAATTACCTTGGATATGGGAACCGTTCTCTGTGTCTGCGCGCCGATGCATATGCATCGCGCGCGATCGCCGGCAAGGCGATCCGTCGAAAATGGGAGCGTAGTACGCACGAGAGGCGCGGACTTTTAATAAGTTGCAACCGCGGACGTGACGGCATGGAATTGCAAAATGATACGCGCGTGCTGGTATGATTACCCGGAATCGTTGTTCTTGAATACCATTGGTAGACGCGCCACGTTACCGAGCCCGCCACGCGGACTGCAACGCTCGCCCGGCGCGTCGCGTCGGTGCATCGCGTCGTTGCGTGCGTGACGCACTGTCTCTGAAATTTCGCTGCATCCTCGCGAAAGTAAACCCCATTACCATCATCGGTGTTACGAGGTCTACACTGGCCAGCCGGGAAATTTGTTTGCTTGAATGCTTCTGAATGCTCTTTGCTTTTCGGAGACGCTATGAAGAGCGGTGGCCATTTTGTAGGCGCAACTACTGGCTGGCAACATGTTGCAAAAGTTCACCTGACTCGGACAGCCAGTCTTCGTACGAGTTAGCTAGATTCGCGCTGGGTAATTTGAAAATCTGTCGTGTTATTGGCGTAGCATACTGGATTTTGTTCGTGCTTGTATTGGATGGCAACGTGTTGTAAAAGTTATCCTGACTTACAGATTCTGCCTTAAGGGAGTAGACTCGTTTTTTCAGGATTTCAAGGGTAATTTAAAAATATATTGAGTAATACTTATAGTGATGTTCTTTACCCATTTACTGCATTTCTTTCAAGAATTTGTTAATGTTCCTCGAAAAATATCGATGTTCCCAACCGGGAGCCCACCAGAAGTCCCCACAATCGTGACGTCTCGTTTTCCTTTTTATGAATGCAGTTCTCCTGTTATCGCAAACGTAAATCGCACGAATCAGCTGATCGTGCAGGTCGTGCGTAAATTTACGCGTCTTTGTGTCTCCCACCCGGCGATATCGTTCGCAAGTCCCACTGACGTAACGATGCAGCACGCGTCGTAAATTATGATCGATAATGTAACCTTGCGGATACGCGCCTGGGTAACATATGGCTGGAATGTGTATCGCTCGAGTCCTCTAGGACTTTCTAACAATTTCTATCAACGACATCGACGACTTCCCCCGGTCATCCGTGCCCATTATAGCATCCCATGCTTGCTGTTGCACGGGAAAGAGAAAGGGGGAGGGATCGCGGTGGGGGGAAAGAGAGGAGAAGAGAGGACACCCCCCGTTCACATCCCCGCTCCACTACTTAATAACTGACTCGCGTAGTATCCGGTTGCTTTTGATGCATTCTGGCCGTAACGGTGACCGGCATTCGACATTCACTTTCCGAGGGGTAAAAAGAATACGATGGGTCTCTCTTTCTCTCTGACTCGCTCACTCTAGCAACCTCGTTAGAATGTCGACAGTGCTGCCTCTTGCGGGAGGTCGCTTACTGATAACTTTGGAGACCCTGGAACTTCGGATCTTGGAGGGACTCTTGAGAATTCCTGAACACCTGCAGCCCTAATTCTGTGACCGACTGCTGTCTGTTTTATCGTGGAATGAAACGCCCGTGTTCTGTGTTATGATCGTTTAAAAGATCGTTCAAGATGAAATCGTAATTATATGTAGTAGCTAACTCTTCCTGAACTAGAAGTACCACCGTTTATTTTATTAGCCATCTTCGCTGTTAAAATGTTTTATCAAATCCAACACCCATCTCCTACGAAAGTATTAAAACGAGATTAAAAGAAGATGCGTCGTAGCGAGCCGAAGAGCGAAAGCTCGGTTCCCATATCCGCGACATGAACAATTGCGTCAAAGGCCGAGGCGATCTTTAGGGTCTGATCGTTAGTAGCGCGGCGTGTTGCATAGAATACGAGGACGCGAGGAAAAGTGGCGCGTATCTGCTGCACCGAGAGAAAAGCGAGGTCGGGCCTTTCTCAGAAAAGTGGGTCGAGAAGGTACCGATCGCGCACTCGAGCCTCGCCGTTGCGTTCCACGCGCGGGATTCACAAGGAAAGCGTGTGTCGGTTGATCCGTTCCCTCGTGTAAACTACCGAAGCTAGAGAACCTGGCTACCTAGTAAAGCTAACTAGCTTTGCTACGCATCACATAGCGATTCTCCCACGGATCTCATGCCCCCGGCGTTGTCGTCTATTGGGGAACCGTGGAGAAAGAGAGCCAACGTGGATGAGCGCGCTCGCCTTCGACCCTTTTCCCGCATTGTCGCGACGCTCTATGACTTTCCAACGCGAGCCGGCCGGCTTCCGACTATGTGGAACGAGATAGATGGCCTTGCCTGGCATCGATTAAACGGTTTTATGCGGCGCAACACCGGCGAAAAGAACCCGTATCGCGTCGCCGGTAGGTGTCGAGAGAAGCATCGCCGGCCACCACCTTATGGGATGTCGCTAGACTCTGATGATCCCACGAAGAACGACGAATAAATTACTCCTACGAGCTGCTGCTTGGGCGTGTTTCTTCGGGGTCGTTCGTTCGACCAACAAATATAGACAGTTAAAGATCATTCTAAGCCTTGCGCCTTGGTTTATTCCTTGGAATTGATAAAATGGCAAAAAGTTCGTTATGTCACTAATTATTTGCTCTTTTACTAACATATTTCTGGAGCTCAACACGAGCCGCGCGGCGTTACGCTGACAAAGTGGTGGACCGAACATGTTGCAGAGGTTAAGTGATGGCCCGAAAAGCAGTTAGCCCCAGCGCGTGCAGTAACATTGACACAGAAACCGGCGCACAAGCTCCCCGTGTCCGATTCCATCGCGCTCTCTAGGAGTCCCGGCATCGATCACCCGGCTACACATGTAAGTAGGTCTGAGCGTTTCGTAACACGTGGGACGAGAGCGATCCGCACAGACCATCGATGCATCATTCTCCTCCCGCCGACACGTTATCGAACTATGCGGCTCTGTGTCCTCCCCGCTGGTTAGACTATCCACCAGAGGGATGCACAGAGTTGCCGACTCGCGGGGAATGCGTGGGTGGAGCGGCGAAAAAATGAAAACAAACTTTCGCTGCGTGCGAAGAGAGGCATGCCGAGTGCGGGTAGACTGACCGTGTCGAGTACAATCGAAAATGGGAAATCTTGGTTGAAGTAATCGTAACCTGATGCGACCTAAAGAGCCATCCTACCACTTCGGAAAAGCCGAAAAATTTTGGTCACTGTAGAAACGACATATAGCCTTTTAAGAGTTTTTTTCAGTAGTCAAAAAGACTAGATAAAAGATCAATCTAGGCCGCAATCGTCTTCGAAAGTCCTATTTTTATGTTTACCAGGCGTAATTTGCATTGTTCGGAAGCATAAAGCTGCGCATGTAGCTTTTTTCATAAAGCTGCGACAGCTACATGCTGCCGAACATAAAAATAGGACTTTTGAGGGCGATCGCTGTCTAGATTGATATTTATTATCGAGAAATGAGAAGGCGCATCCTGCACCCTCGCAATCGTAGAAATCAGTGTACCGCGTTAAGGTCCACATACGGGGACGCAACGGAGTCTTGTAGGAGGGATCCACGAACCCGATCCGTGTGGAGAGGAGAGGGAGGCGACGAGGATGGGTTTAAAAAGGGGCCAGTAGAGGGGCGAAAGGCGGCCACGTACTCCGTAACAGCGTCGAGAGAGGAGTGTGTGCCAGTACACATTTTACGCAACGTCGCCTGTGATATAACGAGACACCGGCGAGTCCCTCTGTCTCTGCCGGTGTGTGCGTGTGCATGTGCATCGACTTGACGGGTGCAACAGCGGCGCTGGGCTCTCTCCCGTAGGGCACGCACATGCGTCGCGGCGCAGGATAAATCAGGGGCGACGCCGACGCCGACTACGACGCCGACGCTGTGCATTCGGCCGCGTTTCACCCGGTTTCGCTGGACCCGGCGGAACACAATGACCCAAATGATACCGCGAACCGGGTCGCAGCCTAGATACCGTCGCAGGCCGGCCTTTTCCCGCCCGTCTCCGTCCGACAATCGACGCGGAACCATGTGCGTGTGCTTGCTGGTTAATCCACACATACACACATGCGCGCGCGCGCGCTCGCTCGCTCGCAGCGCTTCGCAGCCCCAGATTTTCACTTTCGCGCGGGTGAACGTTGACACTCTCGCCTTTCGATAATGCTCGCGGTCTCGATCCGGTACACTCTCTTATGCATACACGCGCCGCGTGCGTACGGAACTGTTGCGCCTTCGCAAATCGACGATTACCCTAACCACCCGCCGGTGTTGCTTCACGCTGCCGTTGCTCGCGGCGGTAATTAACCCCTGAACGATGGCGACGATGGTATGGTAATGTCCCGGTAGATGCGAGAGAGATGTGCTATTTCAGAAAAATTGCTGGATGTACCTGAGACCTGATGATATGTTTTCCTTTTTTTTATTGTTTCTCTATGAAACTTTGATCAACGTGTTTGTCCAATTTTTCTGATTAAAACGAGTCCAAAGACGACGCAATTCGAATGATATTTGTTGTTTTCATACGCGATGCAGTGGAATCTCCACTATACGAATTCGTCATTACCCAAACACAATTCTGTTCAGTTTAGAGCGATTCATGTAGAACATGATTTGTTGTACAAATCAGCGAGGATTTAATCTAGTATTGTAGCCAGGTAACTGTCCTATTATCAGTACAGTTAAATTTACGCTATCTGTGTTGATTGTCTGCAGTAATCGAGCTGATAATTGGAAACCATTGTTTCAGATAGTTCAACAATATAGTGAAACGTCCTCACAATTTTAAAAAGATTGCTTCTATACACTGTATCGGGTATAAGTCAATTCGTGGTGGATATCATTTTATTCAGAACAATTTAACGTATATGCCGTTTCATAAAAGAATAATGGAAAACAGAAAAGTTGTATCATTGAACTGGTGTTGTCCCACCGATACGTTCTGAAATACATATTGTCTGTACACTGACGACAAGAAAGGCTTCAGCAACGGTTCATCGATCGTTTTTTAACGAAAGAAATACAAGTACAGAATGAATGAGAATGATGTGAAATAACATCGGTTCTATCGCTAGTCTCGCTTCTATCAAGCTAAATTCGGTAGCTGAATCGATAGGACAGTGGCTTCTGGAACTCTAGCTACCGGAAGTAGCTATGCTCGGAGAACAACGACATCTTGTGCTGTTTGATACTGGGGATTGTGTTAAAAAATCTTGTTTTATTCGATCTTGCGGATTATTTCGAAAAATCCTGCTCTATTTAATCTTGTGGATCATCTCAAAAAATCTTCTGCTATCCAATACTGCGGGTCATGTTGAAAAATCTTGATCAGAGTTCGTCGGAACTCTGAACATTCTCGAAATCCGAGATCCCGTCAAAGTTCACCTTGATCGATCGATCCAGTCGGTTTTCTCGTTGAACTATGATCGTGACGTTGGAGCCGCTGGCAGAGACGAAGCCGGCCGGCAATTTCCCGGCACTGTCATGGAACTGACACTGTCATCGGCTCTTCCTATACTTTGTGCGTCATACTGTGCGCACGGGCATACGTCACCCACCGGCCGGTCGTGGAAATTGTTCGCGCACAGCGGTACGGCTATTGTTGAAATTTTACGAGGTTGAGAACGAAGGACTGCGAGCCGGCCTTAAATTTATCAAGTGTGTCACGATCACCGGACAAATCCGTTGAAAGACGCCGTCAAGAACGAGATGCCTCGCCGGAAACCGGCTCCCAATTATCCTCCTTCCGTCGTTTGCCATTATATTTACCGTAGTAGCGTCTATTTTTACACGAGCCGCCGATTTATTAATATTTTCAAGTACCGGCGAAAATATATACACACTGACCCAGAAGCAGCTGACAGCTCCGCTGGAACTCTTTACGAAAATTCTGTGTTGCGAAAATGTTACCCTGACTCTAATGCACCTATTGAGGTGCACATACCTAGCTGTCTTAAATATTTGTTCGACGACTGCAATTCTAGCCACAGATCAAAGTCTACAAAATTCTTGTGGTTGTAAATCAACTAAAAATTCATTTTCCGACCAAGTTGTGGTCCAAAGTGAAAATGGCGCTCTCATTCCGAAGCGAAACGGGATGCACAAATCTAAAGGACGCTACTTTCTCCGCAGCTTGTTAACGATCGGTATGTCGAAAACGTTTCCTAGGATCGTCGAAGTTGCCACGGAGTTAGTCTCGAGCAGCGATGTTTCTGGAATTTCCGTTTCTCTCGTGTCTTAGCGATCCTCCCGCGAGGAGCTCGGGTACCAAAAAGCAGGTCACGCAACGGCGATAACGGTAATCCGTGCAGCCGCGTTGCAATGGCGTCCACGTGGAAAAGCAAACGCAGAAAAGTGGCTTTGCCCCGCGTATCTCGCCGGGATCGCGGTCCGTTCGTAATTGGCTCGGCCGCGATAATGATCGCCGAGGATTTCCCCTTGGCTCGCTGCCATTACTATAGCAATTTGGGAAATCCTGCCGTTCTACGACCCAACCTCGATCCGTGGTCGTGGGCCTTTATGACGGATCGTAAATTCGGATTTTGGTCCCCGTTTGTCTCGGATCTCTGTGTTCGAGACGTGACACTTCGTGAGATGTGATCCACCGATTGTGTAAAGTTCGAGTTGAAGATAAAATACAAGCATACAGAATGAAATGCATTTTTACTTCTGCAAACGTTCAATAACGAAATCATTGTATAAGGTGGAAACTGGTAGCTCGTCTTTATCTGGAATGGAACAAACGAGGTGCACAATCAACATTGTGTTAAAGGTTTGTTTGCTCTTTGATTGTAATCGCAATTACTGATTAAATTCTACAAGATTCTTCGGAAGCAATCAATTGAAAAATCGTTTGCAGAGTTACTTAGTATACTTAAATCATAGTACAAAGTGTGAAATGGTACGTTGTCTTTGTCTAGAACACAAAAGTTCTATGGTTGAACTAATTCAGTGACAATTTAGTCTTTAATCAAGAAAAGTGCCATGTTCCATCCGGCAAGTCCAAGAAGCCATCTGCTCAGCATTTCTCGCAACAACATCGGTAGCCCACGGTCTCTCTAGCTAGCAGAAAATCCTCTAATCCCGTCCCAGATCGAATCATACTCGGCCAAGTCACAGTGCACCATGATTCACTGTTCGTGTCCCATTTACAGTCCCTTCGTCCCAGGGACAATGAAACAGAGTTGTCCATCGGAGCCGATTCTCGCACGCACGCCGCAACATTAGCTGCCAGCTGCTAATCGCTCTCGTTCGTTCCTTATTCAGTGTCGTGGATAAGACGAGGTTAGGGCGGGGATTGTTGACAGTGTTGAGAAGTGACGTCACCGGTAGCAACTCGACATAGTGACACCGATCGTTCTGCCGGGAGAGTGAGCGACAGAAAGAGAGAGACGATCGAACACCACAACTGAACGATAATCGGTTGCCTCTCGGTTCTTTCTCTCTTTCTCTTTCTGCGGATCGTCGTCCGTGATTCCCTGATATCAACGTCGATCCCGAAGTGGGGACGGACAAGGAAACATTTTTCTAGGTGATAACAGACTAGTGTGCACGCGATCTCCCTTTGTTCTCGGCGATGCATCAGCCTGCTGCATCGCGACGCGTCGACCCGTCTTATTATATTGCGTTTGATTGCCACATGCAACGCGAATTTTTTGTTGCTATGGTGAATCAAGCAACTGCTGACGTCGATCGGGGAACCATTTTCCCCGCGCTGCGATTTCAGAAATTAATTAGATGCGCGACGGGCTCCATGCGCTTTTACCGTTTCGATGATGCACTATCTTGTGCAGTTTTTACGATTTTTTGTCTACTAACTATAGTTTATTATTTGCTGTTTTTGTCATAGCAGTCCAAAGATATAAATGGAGTTATCACAAGACTGCGGATTTTTATGCAAAATCAAAATTTTCTGGACAATACTAACTGCCCTGGTCGAACAAATCGTTTCACTAGTTTTGCCGAGCAATCCTCTAGTTTCTTCCAATGCATTCGCCTATTTATTAGCGCATCATAACGCGACGCTTCTGCTCATCACAATAAAACGATTAGCCTTGATTTCTCCAAGGTTTGCTGCTAAACAAATGCGATTAGATAATCAATGGCAGACTGCAATCCGGAATGCGAGTCAGCGTTTACACGCGGACTGAATTTAAATAATAAACGATACGCTTCAGACTTTAGATGCTTTCGCGCAGGAAGATGATATGTAGACAGTTTTTCGAATCGGTTGCTAAAGGTCGACGTTCGCGATGCTTTCTGAGGAGTCACTATTTGTTTTTTATATTTTCATCACGTAATCATTAAATCGTCCGATCAATTTTTCTGAAGTGTAAAATGCAAATTATACTAATTTCAAAAATTCGTTTATCTAGTTGCTTAACATTGAAGTAGCAAAACGCTTCAGATGTTGGACGCTTATTCGTAGGAAGTTCTCTGAATGTTTCACTGCTGAACATCTTCGCGGAAGTCCTGATTCTCCATGTTCCGAGAGGACATTAGCGTTTCGAGGTATCCTGATTCACGTGGGAGTCGCGATTCCCTAACAAGTTGATAAATATCGGATCTGCGGACTGTTCGGCGAATTCGTTTCCGTGTTTACAGTTTTAACCTCGGAAAGAAACGAATTCCCGGGAACGGCGATCTCACGGAAATTGATTCCCGTTTAATTGACGTGTGGGTTTCGCGAAATCCCGCCGGCCTTATCTCCGAACAGAGATAATTCTGCGACACATTCGTGGACGCGCCGCGGAAACTTAACTTTGCCCACGTATTTTTCTTCGTTCTGCGCAGTTTCTCTCGCCACCTTTTATCAGACCGTGAAAATCGCCGCGAGACGAACCAACGCAACAAGCAACAAGCAAAACGGATCGTCTTCGCTCCTCGTGTTTGCCTTCTGCCGACCATCTTTCCTCCGCCACCTCTCTCGCCCTTGAATCGAGCGATAACTTCGATACGGGCTCATAGATCATTGTTTTCGTTCGGCCAATCCAATCGATCCATCAAGGCCTCCTTTTGTGTAGATCTTATCGCGACGAGCAATCAGTCTCGAATGCGTCGCCGCTATTTATTTTGTCCATCGCTTATCGCCTGATATTTCGACGATTCCTCCGCAAATAAAGTTTGCTTTGCCTTCCGGAAAGATAGATCGATCGACGATAGCAGACGCCATATTGGAAAACGCTTTCGATATTCGATTCTTCATTTTCCTCATTTTTTACAGTTTTTAGGGGTTTCTGTCGTTCTTTGTAGTTTCTTAGAGGTTCTCGATTTTTGGGGGACCATTTTCTGAAATCTCCTATTTTCTCTTTTTCCTCCATTTTTTTGAAGCACCGCATCCCTCAATTTTCTTTATTTTCTTTTTCATTTTTTAGAGGACTGTTTTCCAGTAATTTGTTTCTAGTTTCCCACTTGTTGAAGTACCATTTTTCTCAATTTCCTTCTTGTTCTCCCATTTTTCCACTTTTCAGAGGACTGGTCTTGAATTTTTCTTCTCGAGTATATGATACTCGAAGACTATATTAACGATGCAGCTGGAGAACCGGCAATATTGATTAGCCAGATAAAAATCTCGTTGTGCGTCTGACGCAGTAAACAGCGGTGACGCGAGCAACTTGTTTTGTTGATAAAAGAATGTATCGGTGGATCGGGATTTATCTATGGAAATGAACGGTACCAGTGTTTTGCCGCGTTGTCGATGGTTTCTCATCCGGAGGTTGGTTTCTCTCGTACGATCGTTGGATCGTACAATAGTGCAGAGATGAATAAACAACGGAATAAAACGAATGTTGGAAACGAATCGGGGAGTGTGTTATTGATAAATACGGACTCGTAAAAAGTCGATGGGAACGATTGGTTTATGGAGGATTAACGATGACTAAAATTATCTTTTCAAATATACCAAGTGATTCACGTCTTTGGGCCAGGTAATTAAATACATCTATTTTGGGGTAAAGATGGCACCGGCAATATAAATCATTAGCGTTACTGTTCAATGCATACGTCATTTCGGAAGGATACAGTGAACGCCAAGATTAAAAAAATTAAAAAATTCGTGGTAAGCGGTGCTCGGGGTTCCATCTAGAAAAATTTCGCTTCAGAAAATAATCGCGCGTCTCCGGGAAGCGGGGGCTCCTTCAAAAATAAATCATTCACTTCTGTAACGTTTATGCTTCGTCGACGGAACGAGAACTTGGTTAAAAAAGAGCGGACGACAACGGCGACAGAGCACGCGCGAAAGGAAACGAGAAGGAGAGAGGGCCTTTGTCGTAAAATAACTCGAACGTCGGCGCGGTGGTTCGCTGACTAAGATTTCGACAAGCCTAAATTTGACCGGGGGCATAGTCCTGAATTCCCGTGGCGTCGCTCTCTGAATGCTTATTTATTGAATGAACTTTAGATTATCCTATTCCATTGTAATTTGCCTAATCCCGGTGACGAAGTGTTCGGTAGATAAACGCAATCTCCACGTTTCTTCCTCTTGTTTAGGGTATAGTAACCACGGATAGAGATTTATCATAACGTTCCCTTGATCTCGGGGTAAACAGTAACTTTATCTGCGTGAACTTTGCCTCGCTTCATCTTCCTCCGCCCTCCCACTGCAACGATAATTGATTTAGAACAAACGAGCACGCGGGAAAGGCCACGCATAATCATCGGTCATCGGGCTATTATTCATTTTGTTTAGTTTCGAATCCCAGAACCATCTCCAAGTTTGAGCATCCGGTGTCCATTGATAAGCTTCGAGGAAGCTAGGGATGTTTAAATTTCTAAACTTTACTTTTAAAATTCTATTTAATTCTATTTACTACCAAAGTGTTGAATTGCCTCCCTTAAGACGTGATGTAGGGGGTTGTAGGATCCTGGACTTCCACGGATCTACATTATATCGATCGGCTCCGCAACGATCACAATGGAAAGAGTTGTTGGTCTCGGCAAGAATCCCTGACGCAACTCTGTTCAGCTGCGCTGGTTCGCCATGCTTTGTGTCCTTTCCCGCGATTGGATGCTCGTTCCTAGATTCCCGCATGCCCGGTTTCCTAGCAGACGCTCGTTACTCACGTTCAGGTGCAGCACCACACGTGGAAACACGATTACGCGGTTGCGCCATTAGCATCGGCAACTGCGATCGGCCAACACGGTCGATGACGAGGATATCGGGACCAGACAACGCGAGAGAACCGGACTCAAACCTCGGGAACAAAGAAATATCCTCGACACGAGCCGACGAGCCAGAACAGACAGATACCAGTCAGATCAGCGTGATTCCGTGGCCCCTTTAGATAAAACATCGTTGCGATCTTCCCTGTGATCTCACTGTGTACTCTCTGTAACAGACTCTTCTTCAGAAGTCACACTCTCTTGTTGAGATTTTTGGAAATTTTATTCGAGTTTTTCACAGACCGACAAAACAGATATATTCAATGGCAGAGCTCTTTGAATTTTATTTATTTCTTGGATAAGTACAGAAAAATTCATGCAATTGTTATTGAGATTTTTTTGACTATATTTATTTCTTGAATAATGGAAATTATTGGGTCAGTCGCGATCCATACTAGAATTTCCGCGCACGTTTTGTTGAGATTTCTTAACTATATTCATTTCTTGAATAGTAGAAATTATTGGGTGGGTCAGTCGGACTTAACTCGGACATCAACAACTTCAACCCGAAAAGCGACGCTCGGGCGGATCTTCTCGCTTATGCAACAATCGATCGAGTATATCTGTTCCGCCTATTGATTTTCGTTTATCAGGGACGGTTTATCTTATCCCATTGTTGCACGCTGAATAATATGTAGTTGGAGGAGTTTGATTGTGCAGCGTTTGTTACTCGTTAACATTTAATATCGCGACGCGATGGGAACGGTTCGAGCCGCAATTATTTATCGGCACCGTTCATTTGCACTTTTCTACGCCTTAAAACGATAACCGCGCTATCACCGTTTCTACACAAACTATGATTAATTCTGGGGAAGAAAAAACAAGAATGCGGGGTGACTAATGCAACGGCACGCGCTCGAGCACAGTACCCTTTGTTCCCAAGGAAATCTGGCCTTTTCGTTGTTGTATCGCTTTTATACGCTATAAACGGTCGAACGGAATGCGATGCAAATCGCGTGGCCAAAACGGGTCGTGTGTTATCTCGTTGAGGAGAAAAGGAGCTGTCATTGGATACAAGGTACGCGACCGTCGAAGGATGAACTGAATCATCGTAGTCATTCGTGACTGCGGTGACAAAGGTCGGCTGACCTCCGGTTTCGATTTAATTAAGCAATGCGCCGCGGACACCTTACCCTCTTACTCATTGTAGTCTGGAAATGATATTCAATGTTTGTGTTACATTTTTATGAAGGAGCCAGGAACGCGACAAAGTTGATCATGAAATTTGCATCGCGACGGCTGCTAATATCTGGGACACGCAATTCCAAGCGCAATTTAATTTCTGCGGTACAAGTCTCGATCTAAGTCGGATCTTCGGGTCCGAGCTCCGACATAGATCGTGTAGGGCTACTATTTTTTTGTGCATTTCAATAATAATTTATTTTGCTGTGTATCTGATCGTTAATCTCGTTCAAACAATATTTATTCGGATAGCTATAAAACAGTCGGAACACGCAATAAACTCTTTGTTGTAATCGTTAATTAATTCTGAAACACATGGAACTAAGAATACCTCGATTTCTATAAATTATCTAGAATCTGGAAGATTCAACAATTTCGTTGCTGCACCAATTGTTCCAAGCAATTTTGCGGTAAATGTGAAAAGACTTGAAAACTGCAATAGAACGTCGCTCTAAATTCAGCGACACGATCAGGAACAGATTCGAAGAAACGTGTGGGGTAGCGGATAAAAATCTCGTCGATGTCATTAGCCACGGGCGTAAAAGTCGGCCACGGCGCGCATCATCATCATCATCCTCGCGAAACGCATTTAAGCTCAGAAATAGCCGAGTATCTTCCTACTATGACGCAACAGCTGTTTTTCTGGCGTCTCTCGAACTCGTCGTAATTACCGGCAGCTTCGATTCACGGATCCATGCGGGGTTCCTCGCGCCGGCATTCGCAAAATTCGATTTGCACCTGGCAATCGGGATCGGGAGAGGTGCGAGCTCTCTCGAGTGTTGGCGGCGTTGTAATTTGTAAAATTGAAGCGATTACGTGTGACGTCAGGAAGGCAGGAGAACCTTCCCAACCTTTCATCGGGATTTCCTCGAGCCCGGCGAACGCTTTCGAGGTCTGACGTCAGAAATTGTCAGGCTGCAGTCAGTCCCGGATCTTGCGAAATCCGCGAACGCCCGGGAACGCACCGCTGCTGATTCATTTCAGCCGCAACGGCGGCTTCGAGAACTCGCAGTTATGTTTGTGAATATCTCGGATAAAAATTCTTGTCTGCTACGGAGATCAAGTTTCCGAAGACTAGAATCTTGGAATAAAAATAAAAATTGTCCAAGTGAATTGCAAGAAATATTTACAGTTTCGGGCACCCAGCCTGACCCGACCCGGCCCAGTACGTTCTTGAAGTAGGAGAGGGGCAGCCGAAGAAAGAAATGCCACGGCGTAGCAGCCGGCCGCGACTAATGGAGTTGATAGAGTTAACAGTAATTCAGCCGGCGGAAGGGAACCGGAGCACGTTCGCCAATTACGTGTCGAGCCAGCCCATTGTTTAGGTGGACCGACGGTGTTCGCTGATTTGGGTAATCGTTGCGGACAAAACCGGTGGGCAGGCCACGTCAGGAAATGCAACAACTTGCTGGAGAAAAGTCCCTTAAAGGAACACTTGATGTCACATACGTCGCGATTCATACTATGAAGATCCAGCGTCACCGCAATAGCTCCCTCTAAGAGAGATCGCACGACGTCAAACCCCGAGAACTGTCCCAGCGATGCACCTATAGTGGGAGTAACTAGTGACTTCGTGATAAAATTCCCAACGTCAGCTCGAATCGCGACGTCACTATCTGGATCACATTATAGCTTTGTGACGTCAGACTCTGACTATACCATTTCCCCCACTATTTATCTCTGGAATCCCTCGATCTGGTAGCGCTAGCAGCAGCAGGCCGCGTTCACGGATCCGTGACCCCGATCGAAGAATGCGCGCGAAGATTCGGTCCGCGTAACGGGACCACGTAAAATTCACCTGGGGCTACATCTTCTCGTGTGCTCGGCGTATTTCAACGGGGGAAGAATCATGGCAGCCAGCGTCCTTTCTACCGGACACGCACCGTTAACGATGAGAAAACGTCGACGACCACCAGGGAAAAAAACGTCCAGGGATATTACCTTGCCTCGAGATTCTACGACGACGACGCAAGCAAGATGGAAGCGCGATAATCTCGTTAGCCCTCTGCCAGTCAGTGTCAAGCTTAACCCTGGAACCCTGGCCTTCAACGTGCTCTTCTCCCTTCTGACGAATGCGATTTAGCATAACGCACCCTCGCAATGCGACTTCGCACCTTCGACACAATTAATTATATTATTAATTTGTATTTAGGCCGTAGAAGTATGCACTGAAACTGTAAAGTGCAACATCGTTGAGTATCGTAAAAAGTTAAGGGTTAAGCTTCTCTCTGTGTTACTGCTATTCTAATTTTAACTGTGTACAGGGTGCTAATTGGGCCCCATACATTTTTGGAGCAAAATGAAAGAAAAAATTTTTAATTTTACTTTAAAAATTTGAAATATATCACAGATTGCATTCGTAGAAATTTTTGCGAAATGTTCCATTCATCAACGTTTTATTTCCGTTTCTGTCAGTCTGGGGTGCATTTCCACCCCACTGACTATTCCATTTCCATGCGCGCAGCGTCCAGCACGTGGCTGGTTCAGGTTAAACGGGTTGAAAGTGCAACAATGTGTTCACCGGGAGATCGCAAGGAAATGTGACCGGGTAGGCGCAGGTGCACACCAATTCCCTGTTGACATTTCAGCGAGAGCGCGCGCAGGTGTTCAGGTTATGCGCGATTATGAGCGCGACCGGTCTGCGAAACAGGACAATGCCGACGCGTTCAATTCAGTCACCAGTTTTTTCTTCTCATCTTTATATCGCGCCGGGAGATCGATAATCATTTGAAAAGAGACCCCAGGTCCCGGGGATGAGCGCATACAGGTGCGAAGGAAAAATAATGTAGCCCCTCGCCTACACGCTTCGATGACGCTATGATGACGAAGCGAATCGCGTGGGATCATGGCTGATGTATCGTGGGCTAGAATAAATATATTCCTGGGGACACGAACGGCGCGAAAGCGGTCTACCAATCCGTCTGATGAGAACCCGGCTCCGAAAATACATCGATTTTCGGGTCGCTCCCCTGGCATTTTTAGCTTCGGCCGCTGGTGAGTCAGTCGCGCGAATTTCATCCTAGGACCCGAGTCGAACAGATTTTCATTCATTTTTGCATGTAGATCGCTATCGGAAAACACTAAACACTCTTGATTAGCTGGCTCTTTCAGCTATCAGTTCGCTAGAACACTCTAAACGTTTCTGATCGGTTTTCTTCTCAGCGAAGAAACTTCGAAAAGCTTCACAGTCTTTCTTACGAAAAGTAATTGGATGTCCTTGATAGATTCATCTGTTGATTCAGGTGGTCCCAAGCGATTCGATTCAATTTCGCACATAATTTGCTATTCGAAGACGCTACATATTCTTGGTCAGTTGATGCTCTCGCAGAAGAGTCCTCTCCACACTTGTTTTAATTGGAGGAAACAAGTTGTTCTTGATGATGTCATTCGTTGATCCTTTGTGGTCCAGAGTGTTTTGATATGTTTTTGCACGTTGTCATTGGGACACGCTAAGTGTTCTTGATCGACCAGTTCTATCAGAGAAGAGTCCTCTTCAGCCTGGTCCTCGATTGCATTCTTCACACTCTCTTTAATTAGAAGACACAAGTTGTTCTTGATGGTTTCATGTTGATTCTTAAATGTCTGTGATCGGAGAAGATGCAAAATCTTCTCGATCGGTAGTCCTCAATGTTTCTGCCTTTTTCGCTTGTTGGAAAGGCAACCTTCATTTCTTCGGACTACATCATCATTTCTGCAAGATACATCTTCACCTCTTCATTCACACCGTAGATTATGACGTCCTATCAGGCACCATCTCCGCATTATCCGAATGGTGACTAGGGGAATTCTTGAAATGGTAGGGAGCCGTCATTCCGCTATCCGTCCCGGGGTGGGGAGCTAGCAGCGTTCTGATTCATGAAATTGTCATGTCGGCGTGTACACCTAACTCGTGAGGTCTCTCCCATGAACGGACTGAATGGTGGTCCGTTGGAGGTGTATCGGCTGATTCCGAGCTTGGCTGGCTTTACAGTTATCATTGTTTGATGGAATGCGGCCTTCCTTCCCTGTTTCGTGACGGGGCCGATCGCGAATGCAGCGGTGGCAATATGGCCAAACCCGGAAAAGGCCTTGCCTCTCTCTCTCTCTCTCTCTCTTTCTTTCTATCATTTTGCGTGTCGCATTCCTCTGAGTTCAACATTAACATCGAAACGTTTAACTAGCGGGTAAAGGGATGGGAAAAGACCAGGGAAATGGCGATAGTCGCATTCTTGGACACTCGCGAAAACGCTCAGGTGTTGCCGAGACGCTTTCGGCTGGACGAACCGAGCGGATTGCAAATTCCGCGGTTCGATAAAGCGCGTCCTGGTATGCGAGTGTCGTGCGCAATCGCGTGGATTTCGAAATGCTCAGGGATCGGCCTTTGCGTTGCTGAAATCGCGGTGACAGCGGGCCTCGCGAAATGGCACTTTTTCGAGTCGCCTCTCCTTGGACCTGATCTTGCATTCCTGTACATATTTTATCCCCGTTGGACTGAATAGAACCAAACTGCTTTTTCTGGCTTTGTGGCGCCCGTAATGGTAATTCAATGAAAATGGTGCTGTTTCCGAAGGCTTAAGTATACTGTACATTATGGAGCGTTAATCGGGATTCCAGGAAATGATTGTAAAATGCTTGTACATATAAATTTTGCGGAAATGGCAATTTTCAACTTAATTTCCTTTACACCTTATGGCGCACAATTTCTTGGCGATGAAAATTTCTTTTCCATTGAATATATAGTTAATTAGGGGTTCAATTAAAGAATTGATTAAAGAATTTATTAAAGAATTGAATACAGAATTGCAATTCTCCACATCGCCATCCCATGAAATACGATTCCCAAGTAAAAGGATTTGTTTTCCATTGGAGACACTTAACTACATCTCAAGAAAGATTAATGGACCATTTTCAACGGTTTGACGTCAGCGGCGTACCATGCGCACCATAAGAGTTATAAATCAAATATTGAAAAGCCATACTCGGAAAGTTCGATCGCCGTCGCTACCCTATTCAAGTGTTCGGCATTATGTTATTAATACTTTTACGTGCACCGTGGAATTTCCATTTGAAATTGTCGGTTATCTACTCTCTCGGGCGAGCTTAAGTGACTCGCGTTTCGCATAAGCTGTTATTGATGTAATACCGGTCTCGTGATGTAACAGTGATCCCGTCGAAAGCCGACAATTTTTGCTTATTATTATTGCAATAACTTCGATAATAACGACGAGTTAAAAGCAAGAGAATATGTCAATATCAATAACTTGTTGCGAAACACCGGCGAGCGTGTAGCAGAAATTTCTTGCTGAATAAACGGAAAAATTAAATGAGCAAACCTTTATTTTTTTGTACTCGACGGGAACGTCGAATGTGGCTAATAACAATAAATTCAGAAAATTAAAAAATTTCAATGTGCTTATTATTAGTTTTGTCCGAAAGAGTTTTGAAAAATTCATTAAACTCTCCTAGTTAATTGTCGTTTCCATTTGTTTTTCCAAATATGGAACATGCATGCAATTTTATTATATTAATCCTCTTATTCGACTCAATATATACAGCCAATAATTTAAATCTGAACAATAATAGCCGAGATTTACACTTTTTACCTCCGGGTCGGAATTGACTCAATCCCTACACAAGAATTAAATAGCAAAACGAGTAAGAGTTAATTAAATGACATAAAAATCCGTAAAAATTAGAAGAATTTTCCATATTCGCGAAACGAGCACACATCGCGAATTTCGGCGAACCTTTCACTTTCGTTCCGCTTTCGGCCATCGAAGTGTCCGTGACGGGGGACGATAGTGCTCGTTGTATAATGATTCATAACGCACAATGCCGCCGATTTCCTTATAATCGCGTGCGGCTGGAGGCTCGTCCTTACGATCGAGTTTCCGTTGTACAAGTCAATTTCCTCGGAACAGAGCTCGCCATTGCGACACGCTCGAAACTCTTCTCGCCGTCGAGCAATTCGCAATTCGCAATTCGGCCGTCCGCGATCCGCGAGTACCTTGTGAAATGAAGCAAATGCACTTTCACCCGGCGTACTGCGTTTCGCAACCTCCATCGTTCGCTTATTCGCTTACTCGCTTGCCTGCTCGCTCGCTTGTTCGACGAAAGTCATTCCCTCGAGAACGTTCGACATTTCGTTTCGATTGTTGCCCCGCAGCCACGGGAAAAAAATCGGTATCGCGGTTTTAATATCCCCGATGGACCCGGCTACCCGGAATAATTCGCTAGCTCCGCGATTTTTCATTTTGCCCGTTGCTCTCGACGGTCTTGCGAGTATGATGCTAATTCTTCGTTTGAACCAGTTCCATTCAGACATGGCAAAAATGTTGACAAATCGCATGTGTAGTAAGAAATGAATGCATTGCTAAAAATGTTTAAAATGGCGGCTCATTAATTTCAGCATTTTTGTCTCCGATTTTCTGCGACCTCAATAATCGAAATATATTTGCTGATGCATTTTTAGTACGTGTTTTATTCAGACGAAAATATTTAAAATAGCTGCATTTTTATCATTCTCGTCCTCGATGTTCTAGCGACTCTTCAGGGAAGCTTATTACAGGGTTTCAATTGTTTGGTTGAATTTTTAAATTGAAATACTGAGATCTTCGGAGGGGACACACGATGAAAAATGGGTTAATACGTTCTTTATTGATTGTGGCTGCCAGCGAGGAGCATATCGATCGTCTTTTAAGAAAGAACGAAAGGATATTGTTACTCGCGATGGCATCTTGTTGCACGACTGTAAATCCAGATTGGAAATTTTCTTAATTGATTTTTCGTTGTTAATGTCTCGTCTGCGGATTCTTATCAGTACGCTTTCAGCGGGTAATGCGATAAGCGGTAACTATCGATTTTACCGAGGCCATTTAAACCTCCCATGATCTTTGAATCTTCTTCGATTGTTCTATTATTTTATTATCTGCACGCCAATGTAAAACTTGTAAAGAACTGTTAAATCTGAAAGTAGAATTGAATTTTATGTCCCGCGATCTCATTAACTGATCTTCACTTCCTCCGACTGAAAACAATGCTGTATAATAAAAGGAAGATCAAAGAATTTGCTAAAATTCAGATCAGAGAGTTACACAAAATATTTCTAAAATACACAAACAAACAGTTCATAGAACAAAAACTGAGTGAAAGATAAAATCGTCAGCGTAATTAAAATAAACAAATTTTCCAGAATTCACAGTTTAAAAGTTCACCGTGTGCAGATTAACATTGTGTACGCCGCGGTGACGCAGAAATGACGCAATCCAACATGGAAATGAAGCGTCGACGTAACAGAGTAAAATTTATCGGAGTTCCCTATTCAGGAAAGTTGTCTTCGGTTCGATAAGAGTATCGAACGAGCGAGTCGTCGACCTTATTAATGCCTTGTGTGTTCCCTCCCTGCCGAAGCTGGAAACCGAAATTTCATAGCGAAGCCGGCATTTCCTCCTCATATGCCGCCAGGGCGACCGGTTGTTGTAGGTTGGAAAACAGGATTGCGTAACGATTGTTAGATAACGAGACACGAAACTCATGGCTCGTGACGTCGTCGCGCGACCGCGCGGTTCGTCGGAAGCAATTAATGGACGTCGCCGTAGCAATACAGTATTTTCCAATGGATCGTGATGTGATTTATCTTCTCGGGTTCCACATCGCTTGATAATTGTTGCGATTCAAATTAATTTTCGACCAATTCTTCAGTTACTGCAATCTTCACTCACGTTATTTACTCATTGATCACTGTAAGTTTCTACAATTGCTTGTTTTCAACTTCATAAAATAATGAAGAAAATGTTTATATAGTCACTGTGGATTTTCACAATTTTTCTTTACGATTTTTTTTCCGAATACAGTAATACCATTTTTACTTAATACTAGTTCAGTTAGCACCGATTACCACAGTCCTCAATTACTACTCCTTTAATTGCTGCTTGCTGCTAGAAATTACTGCAATTTATACTTATTGCTCTTTGATTACAAGAACTTACTACAATCTTTATTTTACTAATGCTTTAATCACGAGTTACTGCAACATTTACTTAATGCTCCTTTAGTTACTGAAAATTACTACAATATTTTTTTACCATGTTTTCCAGTTACTACAAAATAGTACAAGCTTCAATTACTACTCCTTTTACTTGCTACAAGTCACTACAATCTCCACTTACAACTTCTCCAGCTACAAGAAGTCACTGCAAGTCACTCCAGCCAGTACTCCCAAAACTTTTCCAACATTCGTTAACAATGTGAAAAATGTGATTCAATTAAACTGTTCCAATGAAATCAATTCTATTGAAATCCCCAGCTCGTCTGCACTTTGGTATTTCGAAGCGCCCTACACGATGCCACAGAACAATGGACGAGAATCTGACATTTTGTGGTGGAGGGGACACTTCATGCGATGGCATTTCATTTTTTAAATTGCTCTCCGAGCGGATGATATTTCGAACACTTTCCACAAAAGATACGAAAATGTAAAATCACTGTTCATAGAAACACGTTTAACAAACGAACTGAGTTGCAGACAAATTCTCGAACAATATCAAAATTCATCAAACGCGAAACTTCGTTCATCTCGTACCCTAGTTTTTGATCAATATTCGAAACAATAAATTGAAATAAAAATGTCACGTAACTTGAAGAGCAAGGCCCATACGTTCGTTCATCTCGTACCCTAAATTCTTGATCAATATTCTAACCTGAAGAGCAAGGCTCATACGTATCGTAGGGGATTGCGGAAAAATAGGCGCAGGGGGACGGAAATTTGAAAGTGCCCCAGGTGGAAGAGAGAGGGAGAGAGAGAGAGCACCGCACGTGGCTCGCGGCCAGATAGCATGTCGACCTCGAGCGTGCTCCCCTCTACTTTTCCAGGTCTTCTGCTCGGTTTCCACTGATTTCCTCCTGGTTTTTTGTCCTCCTCTGTCCTCATAGTTTCTTCCGCTTTTGCCCTTAATCGTTCCCTGCCGCCCACCTTCGACCGTAGCTCTGGATAGCCTCGCCGGGTGACCTTTGAACGGTCTTCCTTCCTCTCGATGGCCTTTTAAGCGAGCTCTCCGCGAAGGCGGAACGGTTCAACCGGAAGGAAAATGCTTCGACCGGGCTTATCGACTTCCGATACCACTCGCGAAACCTTCTTCAGTTTTCCTGCTGCTCTACGGTCGAGTCTCCATCTTGGGTGAAAGCTGTGAGAGCAGCATCAGTGAAAGGGACAAGGTTGCTGTGACGGCATGGTCTCCACGAGAGAAAAGTAAATGATGACAAGATTGAAATGTTAGGTGGACTGGCCTCTAGAGTTGCTTTTTGAGTTCTATCATTGGTATGCTGTGCTCGTAACAAAATGGCTGCCGCAAATTACAGCTCAATGTTCTAGAAGAAAACTGGAGATGTACCAGAGGTGCCTTTTTGGAAGGTGAAATAGAACTTCAAGAGCATCTCTACAAAATAGTCGAAGTTTTACTTGGATACATTGGTTGAAGGGCAACTTCAGGTGAAAGGGACAAGGTTGCTACGAAGGAAGAACTTCGACTTACTAGAAAAGATCAGATGGTTGGAACTAGTCTCTAGAGTTGCTCTTTGAGTTCTACAATTTCAAACTGTTCTATAGAAGGACGGTGAAGATTTGCCAAGTTGGACTTGAGGTGTTCGAAGATATTGAAAACTCGTGAGTAGCTAAAGTAGAACTTCAAGGTCATCAGTACGAACCAGTCCAAGTTGTGCGTCGACAGCTTCAATCTGGTCAACATAAAGTGAAAGCTGCTCGCAACAGCAGTGAAAGGGACAAAGTTGCTACGAAAGAAGACCTTCAACTTCTTATTAAAGAAGAACCGAAGCTACTCAAATGCAACTATAGGCTGAATTTCTAGTTCTGCTGCCTTACTGTCACGTAACAGTCGTAAAAGTCAACCACAATGGTTACAACACCTAGAAGAGCTAGCTCTTCATCTTACTTCATCTTGGAAGAAGTCCTAAGAAGTCAGGAGGGCCTCTAGGTCTACGTCGATACTTCGAACCTTTCTGATAAATCGTCAAAGCTGACTTTTCCAGCAACGATCCCCGAACGTAGAATAATAAATCTCTCGTTCTTCCTCATCGTCTTCCCGCTAATGCTTAATCAGTCGTATCCGACCTTGACTTGCCGTTTAAACGCACACGTTCCGCGCCGCGTGAACTTGCCGCGTGCTGCCCCTTCCTCGTGGCAACGCGTTATCGAGCCGGGGCTTTCGCAATAACGGGGAATCGTCAATTGCCCTGGGAATCTAGAATGCTAGTCGCAGTTACAATAACGTGACCGTAAAGTTTAGTGAAGAAAATCGCCGCAGAAAATCGCAGCCAGCTTTCGGTGAGCACGGCTGGCTGGACACCGTGTCCCAGAATGTTCAGTCGCCGATCGGTTTTCGGAGCGAAACCGGGCACACGTTGATCACCATAGTGCGTGTATCAGGAGAATGATAAGCCTTCCGATGGTCACGTTTCTTCGGTCGGTGGTGGGCCGAGATTGTCCGAACTCTCGTTTGTTCATTTTATTCTGATGAAATCGGGAACGGAATGAGAAGACAGCTAATTGTAAATTTCACCAGAAAAATTTTTGTTTCAACAAGAGATACCTTTTCTACAGCTGTTCCGCCGACTTCTAAATGAAAATGCTCGCAAAGCTCTTTCTGACCTCTCCGTTTCCTTATCGATTACTATGCACGTTGAACGCAAGTTTCAAGGTGAAAGTCTTCAACGGCCTTGATTTATTGTTCGCTCGCCTTCCGTTCAAGTTATCGAGGAAAAAGGTTTATAGATGAGGAAAGACGTTGTCTATTTCGTACGTCCGACATAGCTTTCAATTTATTCACCGCGTTGAATGCCGAAAGACGGCGACGCATGGATGCGAGATAAAGCTGTTTGCATAGGTGATCCCCTAATTACGATACTTGAGCGAATTAAGGAGTCATAAACCGGAGACTAGTCGGAGAGGATGAATCGCGGATCCTCGCGGATCATCCTTTTTATTACAGCTGGCTCGAATTGAATATTCGACTCACTTGAAAAGCTTATCTCCACCGATCAGTCTAATTTATGAGCCTCGCTGGATAACCATCGGTTATTCTGCGTTCTATAGTCATTTGAATACGTCGAGGAACTCGTTTGTGACCTAGCATCTCGGTATCGGGCAACGAAAGATCTACGCGCTATAAATCTGTGTTAGATAACATAGTGAGTTTATAAAAAGACTTTCTACACGAAAATATACACCGAACACAGAGTTTATAATTAATTTCACTTCAATTCATGTCTAAAATAGGATTTGTGAACTGTTTGACGAAACTACTGTAGCGCCTCGTTAATAGTCCATCGACTTTCTTTGCTCATACATTGATTCATAAATGAAAGACACTAGGATCTCGTTCTGTTTATTAACACTAGGTTTACGGGACCCGTCAAAATGACGGCTTCTAATATTCTTAATGTGCGATTATTGAGATTGTAAAGATGTTTCCCTCAGGAATTATTTACCAAATTTATTTCTTTTGGAATACATTATTGGAGAAATGGCCAAAAATTTGGATAGACACATTCTTGTTATGTTTATACAATAATGTGAAATAGTTATTTCTAGAGCTCCGTAAACCTAGTGTTAATCAGTGCTGAAATAGTTGCCTGGGAAGCAAGTATCGAAGCGCACCTGTAGTGCTAGTGAACTTTCTATCTTCATTCGTTAAATAGTCCTACAAATTAATCTCTTGAACAACTATCAAGGCACTACCGCAGTAACAACTTTCCACCTTCAACTCCTCCAATTCAATTTCCCAATGTTAAAAGAAACATGGTCTAAAAATCTACAAAAATATTTCTCTATTTATCAGTCTGGTTTAAAAATTCGCCCCTTGGACAATTATCGAGGCACTACCGCACTAATCCAATTTTCAACTTGAAACGGACGTAATCTAATTGGGCGATCAGTGGTATAGATTCGCTCCTCGAACAACTATCGAGGCACACGTCGGTAACGAACTTTCACCCTTCGTTCTCCTAGTGCTAGGACCTAGAAAACAAAATTTCCAATCGCTCCGCGGCTCAGAAAAATGCTCCGATTGATTATCGGCCGTGCGATAACGAATGAGTAGAAGGAGACAGAGAGGAAAAAAGGGGGTCATTTTCTGGCGAGCAACGCGATAAGGCGATGAAACGCATGTCTGGCAGCTGCGCGCGTTCCAAAGCTCGGTTTGTAGATGGGACTAACTCGTTAGGTCGAAAACTTTCGTTTCTTTCTGTTCTTTCTTTCGCTTAGCTCTTTCGTGCGTCATTATAGGTCAGACATAATTGAAGCCGTACGCCGCGCCGAGAGGGTTGCGCGCTACCCTTGACCGAGCCGGCTACGATATTCTTGAGACCATTCTTTTTTATTCGCGAGAAAACGCGCCATCGATCATTCTCGCTATAAACGTCGCTTGAACTTCAACACCCTTTTTGGACCAGAATTTTTTCCGAACCAATCTAAAATACTGGGGAGAAAGAATGTTGCGAAATCAGTGAAATTGTTTGTTTGCAATATCAGGATCAGGATGAAACTTTTACCAGCATATTCGCCACACTTTTCTGATTGAAACGATACCAAACACGACACAGTTTCGATCATATTCACTCGTGTAATCCACGATAGAGTAGAGCCTCGATTATCCGAACCGATGCCAAGATTCTCCATATAAACAGTTCAATCTGCAATCTGATTTAACCTAGCACTATACTTATACAACAGTGCTATTATTCGAAAAAATTCACGTTCCACTTTTTAGTGGAAGACAGATACCTAACTATTGACTGAGTATTGATGCGAGTTATTAGAGCTGCTATAGTACAGCAGCCTAATTCGAGCGATCGGGCGTTGCCCACGTGTTTACGCGACGAATTCAGCGGCGCGTGGTTCCTACGGCCTGCAGGCGTTCGTCGGATTAAAATTATATAAGAGCCGGTCCCATTTCGATGGGACGGTGGCCGGGTGAAGGACCGGAGAAGAAAAATTGGTTGGCCGGACGGTTTTTACGAGCACGGCCTGGGGACGAGCGTGACTCCAATTTGATCGAGATTCGACGGATAAATTGATAAACCACGGACACTCGACCGAATAAATTCGTCGTCGCCACCCCCGCAGCGCTTACAAGATTTGCAATTTTTGTTCCGCCGCAGATTCCTTCCGCGTACACCGAATTATTGGAATTTCTACGCGGTCACCGTGAAACACAATAATATACCTAAAAAATCGTTGTTATTCAAACAGTGATAGTTTTGTTTAAAAAAATGATTCAACCATCAACCATCTGGACTCATTCTAAAGCTGGTAGCCTCTACTTTTGCACTGCGTCGTTCGCTTTTCCCTAAAATATTTTTACACGATATAGCAGGTGAAAGGCTGAAGACTTGTAAAAGACCCGTAAAAATCTTGACAAATTTTTTTCTTTCTCTTTGCGACGACTTAAAATATGCCTGCATACCTTACCTTACGTTACATACATAAAAAAAATAATTTTGGTCAGCTAGATTGATCAAATGCCCTGTGCGTCGTGTCGTGTTTTCGATAAACTCAGATTATTTAGCAACCTTCGGTGCATATTACCGTCACGATTTCACTGTTACTGCGAAACATGTTTTCCGTTCCAGCTGCTGTAATTTACGTAAAGTAATTTTTATCGGGGACCGTGTCACGACTGCCTCGCATTAAATGGTTTATTGTTTAATGGCGCTGGGATCGTTAAAACTGATTTATGAATATCTTTATAAATATTTATCAAAGTTTAACGCCAGGATTTCCCTTTGGATTAAATTGACCCGTACGGTCAAGGATCAGAGTATCGAATCAAATTTGTTATTTCGAACTGAACTACTAATTTGTAATTTCCCCAGCTTGAACAATTAATCATACTGAAGAAATATCAAACTACCGATACAGTATAAACCAATCTTGAAGAACTTCGTTGTCGTAGCTTTAACAATTAATCCTTCTGATCAATTGTTTATCTAACCTAAGTGTGTGTCATCAGCGTGAAGTACTCGTGGTGGGCACTCAAATTTCTCCACAAATAAAAACAAGTCATAATGAATTTTACGGCTCTTTCGAAGAGTGCAAGTCTAAAAAAACCCATAAAAGCGACCCGCGCCATAACCACATGAGTCCCGCTAGGCAGACACACATAAATCTTATTTTCATGGGTTTTAAAATCACGGTAGACCTCAGACACCGTGTCCAAACTGGCTAACAGATGAAGCATTTATCGTTTCACTGCTGCAATGTATCCTCCCCAAATCTGATTAACAAAAATCTGTCTTCGAACCACTAACTTGTCGCGGGTCTCCAGATCATCGTCGCTGTAAATTACAATAATTTGATATAATCATGTTATATAATGACATAAAATGTTTATACGTTATTTGCAAGGAACTGGAGCTAAACAAACATTTATTCCTATATTTTTCTAGTGTTCTTACTGTTTTAAGTTTCACTCATTTCAAAAATATTGAATGTATATTTGTGTTATCCTCAGCTTTCGGAACTTACCGAAGGAAATCAATTTTTTCATTTTCGAATTTTTCGAAGGTTCCAGCAACGAATTTTAAAATTGCGCGCGTCATTGCGGCGACAAAAACCGACGCGATCGGGCAAGCGTTAACCCTCGATCTCGCGTCATCCGGCTTGCGTCATTCGTAGATTGCGATCGATTCCATGGAAAACACTGCTCGTGTTTTTTCACGATGCCTACGAACATCTTACGTAGACGGAATCTAATTAGCCGCGTCCGATTATTCCGAGTTGAAGTGTGTGCCATTGATTATGAGACTGGCTGTATATGTTATCCGATGTTGGACTGAAGTATACATTTTTTGTAGTACTCTCTTGCTAGTTGATTTTATAGTGCACGAAGGTTAGGCGAACGTTAAAACACAGATAATACAGCAGTTCGAAACACGTGCGCACTGCTCGAGTTGCATATTATGTTACCTTCGCACGTGACTCGCTCGTAAATCCACATCGAGCCTCCTCTGGAGACAACTATCGACTAGAAGTGTATTTCGAAAGGAGTATGACGGCGCTCGCTGTATAAATAAATTGTAGACATTCCTTACAATAATTATCAGGTGGCAATAACACACACATATATTTTCCCTGAATACTTTTACTTATTATATTTATTTTATATTTGAACTGTAACAATAATTCACTATCGAGAAATAAAATAAAATAACCTCATTGGACCAGAAAATAGAGCCAAACAACAGTTTGAGCGATTAGCAATTTTTCCGAATCTATTTGCCGAATAATTCACGTTTGACGCCCCAGTCCGTCATCGGCCACGAGCGCTCCAGAAAATGCTCCGAGCTCGGAACGGACCCAGTAAAAATTCTTCTTCACGGGAAACTCGAAGAATCCGACGTCCGGGATCGGATCGGAGGAACAATCTCGAGACGGGGCTTGGTCTGTTCGAATTCCGCGATGGAGGAAGGCGTTTCTCGGCCCGATAATCCCGTGGGCGTCGAATTCCATCGTGTGTTCCGGACGAAAGTTACGCCGATCTGACCATGGATCGACCGAGATTATTGCTTTGAAAGGCCACGACCGGGAATCCCGCAGGAAATCCCCGCGGAGCCCCGATAAAACCCGTAAATATGGCCGCCGGCGGGGCCCTATATTGCGCGGGTACACGCAATTATGGTCGACGTTCCGTATTTAATTGAACACGTGTACCGCGTGCCAGGCAAATAAATTCCGTGTGCGCATGCGTGACAGCCTCGCGGGCTAAAGAATTGATTTATTTAATATTTTATTACTAAATAATTTTCATGAAAAATCTACCAACATCGAGTCAAAACTCATTATTTTCTTGGAACACGTCCAGTATCCATGCACACGATTGTGATTCGTTGTGACAAATTAATAATCGAAGTAATCCAGTTAGGTAAACGTTTCGTTGACCAATTCGGATACTAGAAGTTCCATTATATCGTATATCATACACGTAAATATGAACCAAACCGTGTCGTGTTTGGTGTCATTTTAATCGGAGAAACCCAGGAATGAAATCCAGGTGAAAAAATGTTTAACAAAGCTGTAATTATTAAAAAAGAAAGTCCAGACACCGTTCCAATCAAAACTGAATACCACCGAGCTAGTAAAAACGAAAGGAACAAGTATAAATCCATTTTCTGAGATCCTCTGATCAAAAGAAACATTAAATCTGATCACCGATCTTCATCTGTATCCAATCATCGTCTAACAGTATGTACCACTTTTACGCCACGCGTTTTCTCGCTGGGGAAAAAGAGGGCGATTTTCCGTGTCGGTCTCGTTCCGAATCGGACCCAACTGATTATTACGATACTCAATGGTAATCAATTAACTCGTTTCCCAACCGTTCGCCATGCCGATTAGAATTCGCAATCTGCACGCTCCAATTCACGACGAGCACCGCTGAAGCGTAAGATTCGACGAGATACATACATACGGTTCCAAGATTTTTCTCCTCGCGTTGCCCTGTGGCGAGGAACGCCCTGGGCAGGAATCCGCATCGTTTCCGCACGGTTTCCTCATGGTTTCCTCATTATTCCTCCTAGCGAACGCGTCCCCCTTTTCTTTCGCCCCGATTCGATAGCTCGGCAATTATTTAAATGATATCCGGCCGCGGGTCTGTTTGTTTTGTTGCCGCCGATCGGCTGGCGATCCGCCTTTTACTCTGTTTACATTCGCGAGCTTCCTCATTCTTCATCGCTATAGCGTGCATTTATGCATTTTCTGCATTTGTTGCAGTCTCTCGACTGTAGTGTGTTTGAAAACATTTTGTAGCAAATGAATGACTGTAAAACATGAAATGGTATATTTAATAGGTTCTAAAGAGATTCTTCTTGCTCTTAATGCTGGTTACTATCTGCAAGAATGATACTAACAAATGAAAGCCAGGGCTGCCGATGTGCAAACACTTCTCCCCCATCGAGCAGACTTCAATAGATCATTTCAAAGGTGGCGATCGAAGACAGTGCAAATATTTATTCACATCGACTCGTTCATTCAACGATTGTTTATACAAGCTTCCATTCATTTCTGCTGGAATATCGTTAAGGCTGAATTTTCGTTGCTTCTCTGTCGCTCTTCAGCTATATAAAAGCCATAAATGAATGAATTCAATACTGTCTGGTTAGAAATTATACTGGATGTTCCGTTTATCTTGCGCAATTCAACTATTCCATAAGGGATCGGTTTTATCAAAAGGTATTATTATTACTAAATTATTACAACAAAAACAGTGTTGAACACCCAAAATGTAAATCTTAAACACGTGACAGCGTAGACAGATTTACGTGTGCCAATACAGCTTACGTACAGGAAAGCCTCTGTAATAATTGATGAATCGCAATACAGTAATCGAGAGAAAGAAAACTGGTGGCAAATCGCGAGGCGGCGCGCAGGAATCCCGCTCGCTCGCGGGCTGAGTAATTACGAGGAAGTAGTCGCTGACACCGCAATTAAATTCCCGCGATTCAGGGGAAAGTGTGCGGACCTCGAGGCGTTCAAAATTTCGCGCTTTCTCCCGCGGGCAGCGGGACGAATCGGGTCACGGGCCGGGAAAAATTGATCCGGGGCTTCTGGCGCACCGCGGAAGTCGAACGCTCGCTTTTATTTATGTTATGCAATTAAACCATTCTCTTTGCGCGGCGGGGAACCTTCGGAAACATGTGCATCGTTATGCATAGTCAATTTTACCATTTTGGGATCGAAGACCTTTATCGTCTTTGCTGATGCTAAAAGACAGACATTTTTTACAATATTATATCATAGCTATTTCTTAATGTCTTCAACGATGGTTTTGGTGAACGAAGAATACAATGACGGTGTGTTATGTATACTCTAATTAATTTCTAGAAAAAGATGTTATCAGAAATATTATATCGTACATCGTTATGCAAATTTAATTTTATAATTTCGCATTTTTAAAGCAATCCAGAAAATCAAATGAAAATTTCAATGTCCTCGTTGATGAGAGGACAACAAGTAGAATGAAAATATGTTAGCTCTTAATTAATTCAATTTATAAAATTTAAAACAACATTTTCATTCTACTCTTCATTTACCAAAACCATCGACGAAGACACATTGCAATCTTAGTTATATTTCCGCATCCTCTAAATTGCAATAAATATAGAATACACGTATATTCATGTTCGAAAAAAATGAAATTTTGGGACGGACAGTCTATCTCACGCAGATGATTTGATCTTGTTGCAGACGATAAGCTTGACCAAACGTATAGACGAGGTCAGGTTGCTCGAGTCACGTAAGAGCGCCCGGCTGGCCGATCAGGATACAGATTTCGCTAGACTCGCCGATATGGCTGGCGATCGCAAGCGAGCATCCTCCCACTCCATCGACGTTCCACATGTGATTGGGTAAGTGCACATAATATTCCACACGTTTCTTCAATTTAACATTTATTCAACTGGACATAATTTTCACACGCAACACGAATGTAGTTGAATATTCACCACATCCGAAATTCGAGGGAGCAAACTAATCGTCGAAACACCGCCATAGGTACGCCATGATCCGGAAGAACCCGTCCCAAACGTCCTCCCACATCCTGCACGCAGTTATCCTTCCTACATGCGAATAAAAACCCGGAACTAATTACGGGGAATCGTGCGAGCGCGTGGTTCCAGGTACTCTGCAGGTAATCTCTCGGCACGATCATTTTCAAAAAACAAAACAATCGAGAACGTACGCTGCTCGGCTAGCGACGCTCATCCGAAAAACAAAACCGAGCCACGCGACTACTCGAAGGCGTGCAAATTACCGTGCCATTTAACGGTTCGGGGAACTCCGCGGAATTCCCGGGAAGAAACGGCGAGAAACCAGAGCGCGCGATTCTTATCTCCGGCTTCGAAAAGTCGGTTTCAAGCCTGCGCCGAGTGAAAGGGCCCCCTGAAAACGTTCTCGTAAAAAATGATATACACCTTCAGACGCGTTTCTAGGCCCCCGGCCGACTTGAAAAAATTTCTTCCCGACAGACCCTTCCACGCTAGATTTACCGCCGACACGTGTGCGGGCTTCCATTCCCTGCACGTGCACACACCTTGAAACTTCTAGAACGAAAAATGGTACAGTAATCGCTGCGAACGTGAAAAGTTCGGGCCCGAAGCGTTGCTTATATCGTGAACGGACGATATTGTTCAATCTCTTGCAATTAGCGTTAAAGATTTTTGAGTGAAACTTCTATTGAAATGTGCGTGATGTGTGTAATGTGTAAAATACCACACAAGATACAAGTTAGATTTTATTTACTTGTTTAATACACGATAATCTAGAAAACATGACAAGATTAATTCTACAAGTCGGTAATCTAGCACTGTTGCTAGGTATTAATGGAGGTGTTAATGGTGGTCCAAATTGCGTCAGGTTTCGTGTCATTTCAAATTAAATGAAAATAATTTCATGGAAAATTAGACGAATTAATTTTCTAAACTGAAATCAGAAAGTTGTTCTCTTTTTGAACCGTCCGGCTGCAATGCGGTTTTTACAAAGGTGATCGACATTATTGTTTATAATTCCAGGCGAACGCGCGATTAGATCGATCCTATATTTTTTGTATACTTGCACTATACCCTTGCACTCATGGAGTCGTTGGGAGCCGAGAAGATCGAAGATGCACATAAAGAGGCACGCAGCTCGAAAAAGGCTGCGCCTACACGTTGCACCGGGTGAGAAAGGCGTCTGGTTGCTGCTCGTTCGTTAGACCGTGAATGCACCCTCGCCGGACACCTGTCCCTTCCACAACACACACGGCCCTCCCGAAATGCTTTTCTCTCGCCCTCGTTAAACGTCCTCCCGGAATCCGATCCAACGGTCGCGATCCACAGCTCTGTTCTTGGAACCAATAACCTCTCTCTTTCTCTCTCCACGCTCTATAGATCAAAAAATGGCTGATGCAACGGGAAAGGGTTCGCATCCAGAACGCAAGGTCCCCTTGTTAGCTTCTCCTCTGTTTTCCTAGTACTCAAACTCAAGCTCACATTTTCCCACCACCTGCGACTGTAGATCTGTATCTTTCGCTGTTGAGTTAGGTCTTCTGGTGTCGTTTAGGTTAAGTCGCTTTAGGTCCTATTGCGATAGGTGCAACTGTTGTGTACACCCAGCGGTAACCTCTGAGGGCTCCAGAAACGTTCCTCTATCTTTTACTATTATCTTTACGAAGGTTTTAGTGTGCTCCAGTTACAATTTCAATTTTTACAAAAAGTCCCAAAGTAGAAGGATCATTTTTAACACTAGGTTTACGGGACCCGTCAAAATGACGGCTTTTAATATTCTTAATGTGCGATTATTGAGATTGTAAAGATGTTTCCCTGAGGAATTATTTACCAAATTTATTTCTTTTGGAATACATTATTGGAGAAATGGCCAAAAATTTGGATAGACACATTCTTGTTATGTTTATACAATAATGTGAAATAGTTATTTTTAGAGCTCCGTAAACCTAGTGTTAAAAATGATCCCATTACCAGCAGATTCGTGACAATTTTACGATTGAGATGAGCTCCAACACGATACACCCGGGACCTTATTTGCTTGTTTAATCCACCGTGAAGTGGAATGTCGATTATCCGAGCCGATGATATCAGAATTCTCCATACACAATTATTTTACAAATCGCTGGATTAAACAGGAAAATACGATCCAAACCGTATCATCTGTGTGAGACTGTATCATGGTCTCATTTCATCCAGAAAATGTCCCGATTACTATGATGAGAGTGTCATAACAAAAATCACGATCAAAATTGTGAAAATTCGAAAAATGCTGTGGATCCTTGCAACTTGTGTACAGACTACGTTCCACCATAATTCGAAAAGCAGTTTCCAGGGGCAGACTAGAGCTCGGTCTTTGTCCCCCAATCGGGCCCCGGCTCTCCCACGCGAAGGGTGGAACGGCTGTTTCATGACCGACGATCGATGTCAACGACCTCCTCGACTTTTCGTCTTTTTTCTTCTCCACTCCTCCACTCTCTTTCTCTTTCTCTCTCGAACTTTTTTCCATTGCCCCTGAAGTCGTGCACGACCGGGGTCCCTCTCGAGGGTCCTCTGACAAAGGACGAGTATCAGGGGACAGAGGGGCCCAGCGGGGCCTGCTGCAACGTCCGGTCTCGTCCGGGCACGTAGCCTACGCAGGTAGACGGCCTGTGCGCGCCGCGCCGCGCCGGTGCGGTGTTTTCGTGGCTGCACCTGGCCCGGACCCGGCACGACCTGCCCCACGTGAAAGGAAAGGTCACCGGGAGAGAAATCGAGTGGCGGCTGGCCGCCTCTTCGGGGCTCTCTCGTGTCCCGATCGTATCGATGACGAAAGCGTACGAGCTACCGTTTAACGAGACCTTGCGCCGCGGCCAAGGATTCCACGCGAAATCCATCAACTGGCTCCGGTCCCCCCAGGTTATGCCCCCCACTTCCTCTCTATTCCCGAAACTGGTTGCCCTGCATTGGGCCCCGCCATGTTGCTTTCTTGTTAGCACAGATGGCGCGAAGCTCCCTTCGGGCCCCCAGTCTCGATCATGCTGCGTGCGTGTCGCAAGGCGTTCGACTTCAAAATTAATCCGTCAGGATTTTTCGATTTGTTCTTCCGACCTAGAATATTTATTTCCATTCTGGCTATATGATTTTTTCCTTTCACGTATATGGAACTGATGAATACCTCGTATAATAGTTAAATGTTTAGACTGCCATCCATTCAGAAAAGTGTCAGAAATATGTTAATGGCTCCATCTAATTATTGTCCCCTTTTTCCTTAGCACTTTCGACTTGCATTTAACGATTCAAATAACAATGAAATATATGCTTGGTTAAAATGTTGTCAAGATCGTAAAATTGAAAATTGTCAATAAAGATAAAATCGTAAAATTGAAAATTAGATGATCGTCGTCTTTTATGTTTAAATCGTCGAGCTAATGGTTTTTTAGAGAGGTATATCGAATGTCGTTTGAATTACATCGTGAGAGTGGAATCGACGGAAGAAATGCGATTCTGTATCGTTCGAGTTAGCTCTCTCTCTTCCTCTGTTGGTCCGCAATCGAATGGAAGATTCGACTTGGCCTAGTTACCTGACCCGCCCTGTTGTAGTCCAGGGTCGCCATTGGTTCGTTGCTCGCGGCGGCGATCTATAACCGACGATGCAATAGCACTTTCATTTACGCCAGTGCTTTAATAAACATTCGCTCCTACCACAGGAACACGAATTCGATGATTATCCAAACAACAAATCTCGCGCGGCTATCTGAAATGCTTGTTCAAACTCGCTCGGACACGATTTAATTAGAAACCCTTCATTTAAACATTCTTCTCTGCGAGATGTTGAATTGTCTGCGAGATTATCAATTTATCCATGGACGTAATTATATCTTTTTATCAAATACATCCTCTTGCAAAATATATAAAATTATTCAGAATTTAAAAATACTGTTCTATTCTTTTCAACATATTAATACATATTAACAGGATTTTCAATCGTCTATACTAAAGGGGAGCTTAAAAATCATATTTTATATAATAATATAATATAATTTATATAATAATCCCAGACGAAACTATTAGATCACGTGGCTGGGAATGAGTGGTAGGTACATTCTCCATAGAAAGGACTTATTACAAGATCCTGGTTCATTTTCACAAACCGGTCTTAAAAACCAAAGGCAAAGCCACCCCTGAAATCCTCTGCAGTGAGAATCCTCGACAAACGCGATCTTCCGAATCAATCTGCGGCGAACCATGCTAAAAACACCCATAAAAAGAAGATCGCCTAACAACCCAGCAGGGTAACGAGGCGTTTTCATGAATCGCGAACGAGTCTCAGGTGCGAAACACCGACGCACCTCTCGTTAGCCTCGAAATGCTGCACCGTGGACGACGACCGTCGCGTTTACACGGATGTAACCGGGTTTCCGGGGGAGGTTGGTGGATGTAACAACTGAAAGTTTCTGCTGCAGCAACGGGTGCAGTGAGTCAGTAGGTTAACTTACGTAATTTCGGGCCGACAATCTCCGCGGGCGGGGGCAGGAAGCAGAAAAGTAGGTGGTGGGGAGGAAAGAGGAAGGCAGAGAGGAGGAGCAGGAGGACAGGGGCGGCCGGCTTTACGGGAATTAGGTCGATCAATACCGCGGCGCGATATGGGTCAGGTGCACTACCATGGTCTGTATATTCGAGGTGTCCACCCCTATCCCCCGCAACCCGTCGACCACTCTACAGGCACCTAGCAACCCTCGCAACCCTCATTCCAGGACGACGATGTCCTGTTTCGATCCAAGCCCCCGCGAGTCCGACCACCCTCAACACCGAACCCACAGAGCCTGGAGAGTGCATGTGTTGCCCTATGAACGTGGCGAAATTGAATTCACAGTATTTGAAAAATTCGGGACTGGAATGTTACATCTTGCAGCGACACTGTTTCTGATCGTGGGAAATATATAAAATGGAGTAGACCCTTTTTGTTCTGATCGATTTTCAAATGAAACTTTCATGGGAATGTTCGCAACGTTTTCCCGATTAAAATGATACCAAGCACGACGCTGTTTGGTTCTTGTATGCTTGTTTAATCCACGATAAAGTGGAATCTCGATTATTCGAACTCGGTGGATCGTGAATTTTTCAAGTAATAGTGTCACTGATTTGTATAATGGATTGAATATGGAACTGTTTGTATGTATATGGAGAATTTAAACATCAGTTCGGATGATGGAGGTTCTATTAAATCGTGAATTAGACGAATTTTATCGTTTTGCGACTCATTTGAAACAGAGAGATGTCACGGGGGGGTATATTAACCCTTTGCACTCGGAGCTATTTTAACTGGAAAATTAAAGATTTCTTCCGATCTAGAATATTTCCATTTCCTATGATTTTTTAAATTTTATTATTGGTTTAGTAATTGATTAGATGATTTTGAATAATGGTACAGCAATTTTTAGTGGCGACTTAGAGTCATCATTCGAGTGCTAAGTCGTTTCATAAGTCGGTTAACACATTCATTGTTGCATTGCTAAAATGTAAAGAGATTGTTTTGCCCCATTGATTACAATGGATTCGTGAATATTCGTTCTTTCGCCTAGCATTCGAAGGCTTCGGCGTGTTAATCGAGTCCAATCGACGTCGATCTTGATAACGCTTCCACTGGGAGACGAATCGGGTGGTCTCGTCGTCAACGTCGACGTCGGGTTCAACAGACCCGCGTCGCAGGGTTACAATTACGATCAGCATTGTCTCGCTCGCACGGTAATTGCACCGAGGAAGGGATTGTCCACGGCTCTCGGCGACTTTGCGTTAGATGATAGGGGATATTATGTAGATGGAATTGCTGATGGAAGGGCGAGAGTTGTGCTGGCCCCTATTAACCCTGGATAACTGAGCTGTCGCTCGTGGAAACGGGGACAATTAAAAATACTTGGGCCCCTTCGAAACTTACACCACTTCATACAATTAAATCTTACCACATTCTGTGCTCATTTTCGGGGAGCCTTTATTTCCACGAGCTCTATTTTTGCCAAAGTCCCCATTTCTAGTTGTAATTCAGTGGTTTTTCAATTTTGAGTGGCATTGTATTTTCGCTTCTAGAGAAACAAACTTAGATAAAATCTTCCGAACGAGACCGAGATTCCTATAAAAGCGCATTTTTAATTACCCACCGGGACGCGAAAGAAAATTTGAAAATAGACCGCGATATAAATAAAATGGATCTATTTGCGTAATTATTCAGCGGTGTGTCGCGGTAAGTATAGACCCTATCGATTGTCAATTCTATATAATTCTGACCTTGGGGATTACTTATTAAAAGCCTGAGCTCGATCGAATGCTCTTCGGATAGCCATTCTGAAAATCTCCGGCCTAATTTTGATCACACCTCGCGTTAATTGGAAATAAATGTGTCTCGAGACACTGTGCTTCGTAAACACATTAAACGATCATCAACATAAAAGATCGTTTGCATTCGATGAACGGGATCGAATCGATTTTCCTGCTGTCTCGGTTCGCCGTTTCCGATTCGAGAATTCCAACGAACTCGCTTGACATCCTAGACGCACTCGTATGGAAAGTGCCAGTGGACTTTCACTCGCGGAATTCCCGGCTCCGAACGATTTACCAGTCGCGGAGCACGGTTTCAATCTTCAATTAAACCGTGACGCGAGGATAGGGAAAATCGCGAGGCACCGTCCATGGAATTCCCATTCCCATGGAGGCCGCGAGGTGGATCGCGAAACTGGGTCAAGAAACTTCTGATGGAAACGGCGAAGACAATGTTGAACACTTGGAGAAGTTCCAATCTCTTGCCATTACTCCTCGTAAAAATACGCCCCGGGGCTGCTTTTATTCGAAACGACAATTTCGGCGGGCCCATTCTTCCCCTCGCTGCCGCATAGTCCGCGCTAGTACCCTTTCATTTTGACAATGTACTGTCGGTACCATTTCTTACATCAGAATAGCAGCCGTCGGTTTGCATCATGCGCAACAGAAAATTTCATTAATCTAGATTGTGGATTTCATGCATTTATTATTTCTAACTTGTTAGAATTATTACGAGAAAAAATAACTGTCTATGCAGCTCCCGTTCCTTGTTTTTATTTTGCATAAAAATCCGCAGACTAACCCACCGTATTCGCGACATTTTGCTGATTAAAACGACACCAAACACGACCCATTTTGTATCACATTTAGCTGTTTAATCCATGATAAAGTAAAACCTTGATTATCTGAACTAAGTGGAAAATGTTCAGCTAATAGCAGAAATAAGGAAAATGTAAATGCAATCCCAAATGTATCGTGCTTGGGCTTATTTTAATCAGAAGAATGCGACGGATACGTTGCTGGAAGTTCTACGAGCAAAATAATTATAAACAAAATAGTTCTGCCACTGTCGTGCACATCTATTTCACATCCATCGAGATATTGCTGCGATTACGAGTGTGTTACACGTTAAAATGGCGAGATCATGGGAAGAAAGTAGGTTCTGTGGAATATAGGGCTCTCAATCTAGAATGGAACCCGAGATTCGACTTGGCCTAGTTTCCTGACCCGCCCTGTTGTAGTCCAGGGTCGCCATTGGTTCGTTGCTCGCGTAGATCTGCGATCAACGAAGCAGTATTCCCATTTAAAGATCCTTGCAAAGTCAGATCTGGGAATTACATCTCTCCTCAATCTATCCTACACCAGCAATTAAAAAAATCTTTTACTATTACGAATACTTTCAAATTAATTTCGATAAATCGAAACACTTCATTCTACGCTAATAATTTTTTTAGATCCTTCTGATATTCTCACCTCACTGTTGCAATAAATAAAATCCATGGTCCAGCAATTCACCATATCAGAGCCTTTCTGTAATAGTTTTAAACAGTTATTTCTGTCGCCGAGCCTCAAGTGCTATTTCCATGCACACTCATGAAATAAAAATCAACTTTTTAAACCCAGACAGGGGTTAATCCTCGCAATGACCTACAGTAATCTCCGAACTCGGTGCCCATGGAGCATATCAAACGAAGTTGCACAAGGCTGTGGCAGATAGGACAAGGCCAACCAAGAGAAACGTTTCTACGCGTGTCTTTGCTGAAAAAAATCAATATTTTGCAAAATCTTGTAGTTCGACACACATCACGATATATGTAGGTTCGGGCTTTGTAAATAATTTAGTAGATAGTAATGCGAATCTACAAAATAAAAATTTTCTAAAACAATTCTAAGAGACTGAGATTGAATAAAAAATTTCTTCCTTGAATAAGAACTATGAATTGAACTGCTCGTGCGTTCGGGAGTCGCAAGAGATCGATATTTAGCATCAAGAGAACAAGAAAGAGAATTTTTCCAAAGATCAAAGGCGTCGGCGATCGGGGAAAGCTCCAGGGAGCCGACACCAGGTCCAAACATAGTCTTCCGAATCCTCTCGCGGAGAGCAGCGCTCGAGCTCAGGTCCATTGTCAGCGGCGTGCAACCTAGACACACAGAAAGCCAAGGTCCCGGGCGACAAAATATGCCAACGAGTCGCGTGATCTTGACCTACAGCAGCGCGCTCGACTGGCAGATGTCATTTTTGTCCCGCGAATCTCTTTCTGTCTTGGCTCGGCCGTAACGAAACCGTGTTGTTTTCTTCTGCTTTATCGCCGTGAAACTGAAACGCCGGGATCACCACCCGTTCAATGTCTTCCGCGACGTTTGCTCGGACAACACCGTCGGAATGATGTACAACAAGTTGATGTACAACGAGTTGATGTACAACGTGGCAGCTTGACGGTACCCTTGTACGACAATGCTTGTAAATTACAGCTCGTTTCAGCTCTGTGTGCGCAGCGCACACAGAGATGCGCGTGCGAAATCACCGTTCGCTCGACATTTTCCTTTATCTATGCTGGCGCAATATTTGAACGTCGTGAACTGTTTTTTTGCAATCAATTTGCTATGGATTCGCTCAAAATTTGTTCTACGATTTTTTCCCCGGTCGTTTTTTAAATTTTATGAGTTAACTTGGTGTCTGAAGGACTGGTTTTAAAATTCTTGGCCCGAAAGAGGGATCATGAATACGAGAACACACGATAAGAGTAGCCAAATGAATATGAATGGTCCAGTCATTTTAAAAGAGGGTTAGAAAATATGACTTTCCACGGGGCCATCGAGTTTGTAATTTTAAAACAACCACTTCAAACGACAGTTCCAAAGAACACTTCCGCGAATTTACATGGACCTCTTTGGGGACACCCCTGCGTTGAAACATTCGCATAAATCATCTCGTAATGCAGCAATATCGATAGCCGAGTCGATTCTATGGGAGACTTTGAACACCTTTGGGAAACCAAAAATCACTGAGGTACTTTTATTAAAACTCAAGTTGATAGACATTTAACATAAAAGAAATAGGAGAAATTGTTAATACCACAAAAAAATTATTCTGCAGGGAAAGCCTTATTATATTAAACATAACTTATAGAAATCAAATTAATTAGACAAACCTTTGTAAAATAAAATAATTTCAAGCATTACAACAAATTGGATAATTAAGTTCGAACAAATATTGATATTCTACAATACCACAACCCATGAATTTTAAACCCCACTTTTTTTACTTTTTGTCCATTGCTCGTCAGACTCCAGAGCTTTGCAACCGGTATTCCGCTAATAGGATGGTAACGAAACCGATATGCTCCTGATCGTTACGATATCAAAATGTAGGAATAGTGAAACCGAAATAAATACCGGTGACTATACCGCATGATACCGGTATTTTCCATTTCGGTAGAAGTCCCTGGACTGAACAATTGCAACAAGACTGGGAAAAAGGTTGCTCCCAAAGGGGTTAAGTGTGCAGCCACGTGTCCGCCGGAGGAGCCAAGGCCCATCTCGTCGTCCGCGACCTTCGTTTAGTCGATAAAGCGTGCAGAGTGTAGCGCGAAGGTTCGGAGAGGAAGAAGATCGCGAAGGATCGTGGAAAGTCGAGGCTGAATACAAGCGGCGCGGCATTGCGCGCGGCTCGGCGTGGGTGGCGCGGCGTGGGTGGTTACACGAGGGTGGTTAAGGTGCCCTAACAAATAGTAGGTCGTGCCAGGCTGGGGCCACCGTATCTAGGCCGATCGATAGAGCTACGTAGCCACCGGTGCGGAGTCGCATCGGATAAATGGGTCAGGTACACGGAGAGCCACGCGCGGCGTTTTCATCCTTCCTGTTTTCCCTCCCCCTTCTTTCCCTTTCGACAACGCACCCTCTACCTCCCCTACTCTCTCCTTCTCTCTCTGCGCCACCCTCTCTTTTAGGCTCTCCCTCTGTCTGTCTTTATCTTGACAGGCGTTGTTGCTGTTCTATCCTCTGGCAACCTACGCGCCGCTCTCCTTCCACTCCAACACGCTCAGAGATCCTGGGGTGTGTGCATGCTGCTGCATCCCTCTCTCCCTCTCTCTCTCTGCCATTCTTTCTATCTGGCATTCTGACTCCCTTGTACTCCGACGCTCTTTTTTCCCTCTGTCTTTTCGCTCTTATCAAGCCTTCTTCCTTCAGCTCTCGATCTCGAGCTCAGGCTATTTTTCAAGGTCTATTTCAAGCTCTCCCAAGTTCTCTATGTTTCGCTCTCAATCTCAAGTTCTCCATCTCTCACTTTCCATCTCTTATACTCCATCTTTCGCTCGAATTGCTTGAGAGATTGAGTTTCAACTTGGGAGAGCTTAAGATAGAGATCTTGAAAAATAATTTGTACTTTAAGAGAATTTGCTCGAGAAACATCAGTTCTCTATCCCCAGTTCTCTTTTTCAATCCCTCTATCTTGTGCTAGCTTTTCGTGCTCTCCGTGCCTCGTGTTCCGAGTCTCTCTCTCTCTCTCTCTGCTTCGATCTCCCACTCTTTTGGTCGCTCTCGTTCCTTCTCTGCCCCCCTGGCCTGCACCTATGCGCCCGGCCGCACGTGCCGTCGCATGTACCTGTTGTAGTAATTGGCACAGCTCCGGTCGCTACTTGTTGAGGAGGAGGCGAGGTCCGGGGCGAGAAAAGACGACGAAAACCGTGGTCGAGGGCAGGAGGAGATGAGGAAGAGGGCTCCGGTGACGACGCTCTTGGCCCTCTCCCACTTGGACTGGTCAAGGGGTGGGTCGCTCCTCTATCCAATGGCGAATCTGGGCCAATGAAACGGGAACGCTACACGTGCACTAACACCGATAACCTAACATCGGCAACTCTCCACTATATCTATGCACCGGCACTGTGTCGCACACGTGCATACGGCCCACAGCTCCCTCGGTGACCGTGTGGACGCGGCCTAATACCGCCTAATACGAGACCCGGTTATTTCGCGCGCTCCAAGCCGGCTAGGCAATCAAAACGCCGCAAAATGGCGAGCTGTTTGCTTCATCCCCCCGACTTGCCCTGAGCTCTTTCGTAACTAGTTCCATTCGATTCGTTTTAAAGTAACATGTTCTAATTTAATTAGAACCTCGCTGTCTCGTTTAGATTCCCGTAGAAGGGAAATAACAAAATTAGACACAGGAATTTATCGAATAGTGAGAAATGTGGTGATGCTAAATGCAATTTTGTTAATTTCAAAAGGCTATGCAAGTTTGCATTAACCTCCGAGTTAATAGAAACCTGGGCTATCCCCATCAGAGAGTTAACTCTAGCGGGAGGATTAAAGGAATTTGAAGGTACCAACACATTTTCTACAATTTTAAAAAGAGTCGACTCTTTTAAAAATAACAAAACAGTGGTCCGTCTTCAGAGGATTTTTCGACTTCATTGTACGGATAAACACGATCATTACAAGTCTAATTATGAAATAAAACGCCATCGAAGAGTCTCGAAACTTATCAGTCCAGAGAGAGAGCTTCCCATCTCATCAACCAAAGTGTCGTATCGAACAACTCCGCTCTAGTATCGCGCGAAATCTGGAGACCTTGCCAGCTAGAGATTTTTTCCCCGGATGCTCTACCGTTGCTCTTGAACGCGAGCAGCTTTTGTCTGTTATCCGAGGGACTCGGGGAAGGTCGACAAGATAGCGACTAATTAGATGACCTCGTGCATCCCCGAGAATCCCAGTCACGAGCTTCTATTCGTTTCAATTCATCGCTCCGAGGGAAATCCTCTTTTCTTTCGCTCGGGCTGAAGGCCGCGTTCCCTTTGAGGGCTTGGGTGACTAGCGGAGTCTGCGAGTCTTAACAGACTGAAACTTTAACGTTCCTCCAAACGACTCCTTAATTACTCTTTGGGATACCATGTTGATCCCAATGTACCTTCTGGATTAATTCTTGAGAGATGAATATCCTCTCATCCAGGACATCGTGGTCGTGTGTGTTGGCTTTAAAGTTGCAAACCGAGCGATTCAACTATTCAAGTGAGAAGCGCATGCAGCTCGTTCGTTATTTCAGATTTTGATTAATGATTTAATTCTCTGGCTAAAACACTTTCGATCCTTTGCACTCGGAGCTATTTTAGCTCCAAAACATTTTCTTTCGGAAATTGATAATATGCGTACATAAATTCTTCTGGTTTCTACATAAATGCTTCAAAAACATAAGGAATTAATGAAGGTCAAGATCAACGCGTCTCATAACATTATTCTAATGTTTATTCATGTCTCTGTGTTTGACCTATTTCCACCAGGACCGCCTAAGATCAGTGTAGCGATTGCAAACAAACGTTTCCAACAAAATCTTATTCCAGGGAGGCGATAAAATGAAAAATTGAAGAATTCATCCTCGATCACTGACCATATTAGCCGGAATGATCGCCGGGGTAGTAAACCCTCTCGTTGCCTATGCATCGCGAGGACTAGGGTGTTAGGCGAGGGATTTTAGGCGAACGAGCGTCGACTTTGCGCTCGTAAATTCTGTGCCGGCGTGTGATTGGGGGAATTGGGACAGGGAATGGGGTCGGCGCGGTTGAAATCAGGTTGTCCGGGTTGTGTCCTGCCTTGGAATCAGGTCGCTCGATACAGGCAGACCGGCCGGCCGGCTCTACAGCGTTCCTGTATCCGGCGGACTGACCCGCCATTCGACTCGTAACCCGGATATCGTTCGGAACCGGATCGATGTACTTGCCACGCGTTCCTTATGGGGTGCAGCCGTCTGTCCCCGGCACCGGAGGAGCGGCACGAGTCCGGGAAAACTCGTCGTCTCCTTTCCCTAGAGTTTCACCCGAGCAAGGATCCTCCTTTCGCGCGCGACAGCCCGATGAAGACACGGCCACGCGTCTCGATACCTCGCTACCTGGCGAACACACGACGCACACGCAATCTGCGCCACGATCGCTTCAACAAGAGGTATTTATCGCCACTGTATTATCATAACAAAGCCACGTGCTGGAAACGACGCACCACGATCTTCCCCCCTTACCGTCGCGCACGGCGTCCCCACCGTTTATTCGCGCGTCCAATGGATTGTCTTTGCTTATGGTCACGCGACTTCTTTGAGTCGTCGAGAAATAGTATCTACTGCTCCGTAGCATCATGTTCTTATTCATACTTTTTCTTAACGCATACTATAGCGTTTGATTGCGCTACATCATTGAGTCGTCAGCTAATTGATGATATAGCGTCCACTACCATCCAATGAATCCAGGTCCAGTTCTCTATCTCATCACGCGACCCTAAGGAGGAAAATTGCATTATACAATATTCCGTCATACACATCTCGAACTTTTACTGTTTCGCTTCAAATTCGTTAAAAAATTAAAACAGTTTATCATCCAGTAATACAATAGAAAAAGAAAAACGTTTAAAGTTCCGAGCGAAACATTCGAACGGACTTCCAGTTTTTTCTACAATCGAAAATAAATCAGCCTTCTCCGCCCCGACCTGTTTAGAGTCACGGGGAACGATCCCCGACACCGTTCAGAACTGATCTACGATCACCTGACCGATCCGAGGCGGGGCGCGTCCTTACGGAGGGAACGTATAAACACATCAATTTCATTCAGCACACTCTCCCTCCGTTTATTCTTCTTCCCGTTTGTTTGCTTGTTGCGTCGAAACGGATGCTTCCCGACAGGCCGCATTTAATTTACGAGCTGGCTGTACATCTCCTTCGAATGGGGTTACATTGAAATCACCGGCGCCGTTTCCACTAGTCCGGAATCCTCAAACGCGACCGGCATTGACCGTCAATCGCGTTAACAAACGCCACAGTTCCCCCCCCTCTCTCTCGCTTCTCTCTTGCCGCCCCTACTATCGCCCATTGAAAATATTTATCGCGCTCTTTATCGTCGCGACTCATTGATCGCCGCGTTTCCCTTCCGCGGGAATCGAACGGCTGCTCGGAGCAACTTTCTCTCTTCATGAGCAGCGTCTAGAACTTCGTTCTTCAACGTGGAATCGTACCCGAAGAGATCGTTATTTTGATACTGCAAATCACGGACCTCCATTTTTAACGTGGACTCTATAAAAGACCATTAGTTTGAGTCAAAAATGACGAAGCTGCAAAATCATGGTAGATTTAACAAACTGGTGACTTGGAGAGAGTCACCGCTAGAAATTACTGTACCATTATTCAAAATATTGTTTACATTATTAAATGTGTCGGTATCTATTACTAAACATTTAGAATAAAATTGAAAAAATCATAGGGAATGGAAATATTCTCGGTCGCAAGAAATGTTTCATTTTCAAGTTAAAATCGCTCCGAGTGCAAAGGATTAGCCTAGGACAAAAACCCAGAACCTAATCCTCAATTTCTCCAGGTCTATCTCCTTAAGGTTCTGAAACAGAGGGATCCCGAGACTGACCTTGGCAGTTCGGATCGACGAGAGTCCTTGATTTTCGATCGGGCGCGCCGGAACGGAAGAATCAGGTCACCGGGAGACCCCGGCCAACGGGGTGGTTTTTTTGGAATTCGGTTTGTCCGATAGAGGGTTTAAGGATCGAGGCGAGGGTGGCTGGCAACCGAGTTCCGCGTGTCGGTGACCTAGTTACCCGACCTACCCGGCCCGGCGCGCGGCGGGTAGGTCGCATCCCGAATATGGATCAACGCGCTTCCCGACCCATATAACCCCCGAAGTGCATTACGGTTTCTGGGGCAACCGCGAGCGTGCTCCGGGGGCCAGGGCACAGGACACAGCCCCTTCCCCTTTACGACGGCCCCTCCCCTTTACGACGGGCTCTCCCAGTCGGATCGGTGTGCTCGCTCGGAGAAAATTCAATCGAAGATGAGGGGACGCGTACCGTACGTAGAACTCTTCTCCTTTACATCTCTCAGCCGATCCCTTTTTCATTTTTTTTTTAGCAATTTGTACCTTGCATCTTCATTTGCGCATTTCTGAACACGCTATAAATCATTGTACATCAGTTTCATCATTTACGTAAATCGTTGCTCATATCTCCAATTTTTTATTTTACGATTATCGAGATTCTTGGGAAATCATGCTTTCTTCATATAAGTCTGTACCATAGTAAAAATTGCACTAAATCTAGATAATTGTCAGTCACATATAAAGCTTGGTAGGTTCTTTAATTCAGCCTGATCAATTTTATGCATTTGTGAGAAACATAAAATAATAACATAGCATTTGTTGAAATATCCTCGCGGATCGATCTGCAAAGCGTTTCCTCACTTCGAATCCGCGTCCCCGTAAATCATTCCGTAAATTTGCATAAGCATCCGCAGTCCGCTAATTGATCTTGGCCGGCGGCCAGAGAGGCCAATTAATGGCGGAACTTCCGCCATGTTGATGGCGACGGCCATTTTCCCGGCGTCTCCGGTAAGATCGCCGGAAAACGCACGCACGATTACGAGTGCTCGACCATTAACGAGCGTCATTATCATCGCCCGGTGACATAACGTTATGCAACGAGGCAAGGACACGGTCGCGGTCGTGTGACGATCGACGTATGTCGAACCGAGATGAACCGTCATCGACTGTCAACGGGAGGAAATCGTAAACGACGATGATCGACGACGTATTCCGTTGCAATCAAAATTTCATGTCGCAAAAAGGGGACGTTATTCGATTCTGCTTGTGCATTTGCATCCTCTCGTGCTTGCAGTGTCTACAAACACTTCAATTTGATATATTAATGGTACATAACAAAAAAAAATAGAATACAACAAAATACACAACAGTAAATTCCATTTTTAGAAGCACGCGAACTTTCCAGTGCGGTCAACTCGTGAAATGTTTGTTAAAACAAAACGAAGTGTTTTGGTCGGTGTAGTACGTAGATGTATAGGCTGCGGATCTTTATGCAAAATAAAATTTGTTTGCATCGAGTACAATCAAGAGGAATCAGGTAGAAATACTATCTTCTTCTGATGATTTGAATAAGCTGAAATGAATCTATTGATATTTTAAAATATTTTTAATCTGTCTACTGGCTTTAAATTGCACCCACTCATTTTTCTCACAGATGCATAAAATCCGAAAAGCATTAAAATTGTAGCATGATTAACAAATGGCAAGTAAAATGGCATCTGTAAAATAGATGTTAAAGTTAGTGTCGACTCCCTAACGCAGCTAACAATTGAGCAGAACGCAGTTATTCCGCGTGTCCAACATAGCGTGTCATACACGCGATACAGGGTACGGTATAGATATCGAGTAATGTTGGCACACAACAGAGCAACGGCCTCCTTAAATCGCAGCGATCGGTTCCGATAACATCTGCGAACGAGGATGGCTTAATGACGCGCGTCTAGACGCTTCGAATTAGCCCCATTAAGCTATACTTTAGACAAAGGTCGGATAATGCGTCGTTTTCACTTAGTTAGCGCGCGGATGCGTGGCGGACCGAGAGCCGCGGAAAATAATTAGGGGATCTTCCTTTCAAATCGTCTACACAATTATCGAAGCCTGTTCCGAAACCACTTTCCAGGCTAATGACGCCCGGACCTCGGTTAGGCTGCGAACAAATTAGTGCGGACAATGTGGCGACTTTGCTGGAGAAATATCGTTTCGGGAAATTTTCAGTCGTTAACGAGGGACATTTAGATTTTAGGAAATGATTCCTTAAAATTACTTTGATACTTGAACAGTTTTTCCTGGCCGACACCTTGTTCTAAGACAAGGAATTATTCTCATCGGCGTTCTAGGCTTTCAAAAATTTTTTTCAATTCTGAAATACGTCTACTCGAGGATCACTTGTCCATGGTGATTGTTCGATCGAGTTCTCGGCCAATCTTCTCGGCGGACATCGCAGGATCCGTCTTTCTGGAGCATGATTTATGCATCCTGGCAGGTGCCGTGAAAGGGTGCACTTGAATCGGAGAAAGGTCGATCGATCGATCGGGAAACCGTTTCCCACGCTCCAATTTTTCTTGCTACGTCCCGGTCGCTTGTAATTAGCACGCAACGAGCAAAGAAAAAAAAAAGGCACGACGGAAGATTATCCCGCGTCCAAGTACAAGGCGAAGTATTGGGAGCGTTCTCTGTGCAACGCGTTGCGCCGGTGCAATTTACTTTCTCTTTCGTTTTTGCCGGAGCGTCTTTGAGAGAGCTATCAGGCCGGAGCCGCGCGCGCGTCTCTTTAATTGAACAGCCACTTCGGCCTGCGCAAGCCTGAACTCTCCGGAGGAGACGCCATTTTTGAGCTTCCGTGGTCTAGATACTTGCCCGCTTCATTAAGATCGTAGAAAAGTTCAAGAGATCTGTGTCAAACTCGAGTGAATGAACGTGGAAACGCTTCTGTTTCGTTTTATCAGCATCCGTTCTACTTCGACCTCTCCTTCCTTGAAATCCACTCCGATTTTTATCCATTGATTTCTCGGTACTCTCCACTATGATTTATGTCTGTGTTTTCTTTCACGTCTACGGGTTAAAATATTTTTTAGAGATTATCTTCTGATGATTTCAATCGGAGATTTCCCTATTTTTGTCCCAAATTCGCAGCATTAATATTTAGATTGTTTTAGAAATCACGATGTGGTTTGCAAGCACCACAAGAAACTGAAATATCAAAGTGTATATAAGTTCTCCAAGTTCTACCTGGAGAGCACTTTCATTTTCGGTTTCTTGCTACCCGTAGAAATGGACCGGTGACATCAAAAGTCGGGTTAGAACAGGAGATAGTGGGTTAAAGTCTTTACGTAGAAACGAGCCTGTGACACGGTTTTATCCTCTCGAAATCTGGTGCGCTCGCACAAAAACGTTCGCAGACTTCTGAAGATCGTCGCTCTTGTCGCCGCGCGCCATCTTGAAGTAGCGCAAATAGCAATTTCTCATGGCAAACGTAATTAATTTTCTTCTCTTTCTCGCGGTCTCGCTGTTTTTGATTTCGTGTTGATGTCTATCCTAAAACAATACTTCAATAAAATCGACATCGAAGAAAGAGTTCAAAGACCACCCATCTACCTACCTTCACACATAATGCCCCAAGTAGGCGTGGCTTCTGGGTTCTGCGATTTCATTGGAACCAGGAACCGTGCCTCAGAATGCAATCCTTGGCCATGCTTACCTCAGAACAATGCTCCAACCAAAAATTACATCAAAGACAGAGTTCAAGATTTATTCATTTTGCTCCCTCTACATAAAATATCTCAAATGGGCGTGGCATGCGCAAAATTTCCACAGTTCCCTCAGTAAACATTCCATACCCCTATCCATTTCCAGTATATCAGTGAAACCATAACTTGAGAGTTCAAAGCCCACCTCTCCACCTCCCTCCACACGAAATACCCCGAGTGGGCGTATCCCCCGCTCCGATTTCCCACACCCAGACTGGATATTCCACAGGGGGCAAGTTCCCCGTTCCACAAGGGTTCGATCGAGTGGAGATCGCGAAAGCTCCCGGGGTCCCCGACATTTCCAGAAGGCAATGCTCGACCGGTTCAATCCGGCGTTCTCCGGCCGCTTACCTGTTGCGATTCGAGGGAGTAATTATCGGGCGATCGCGCCGTGCGCCGCGGCTGTTCCTCTGCGCTTTCATGCGCGGCGCTCGCTCGCTCGTTTGCCAGCCGGGGCCCCGTTAGCTCTCGAAGAAAACGGGACGGCGTACTACGTGTATACGTGTGTAGCCCGGGAGGTGTTACTTTCGAAATACCGTCTAGGTCGTGCGTCATTCCGTGGTGGCGGGTAACGCGACGTTTCACTTTCGACTCTCGATGGTACCGGTCCGAGCGGAACGGCTTAGCTGCGGCCTTGACTACGTCGTTTCGCGTTCCTCTCCCTCCCTCTCCTCCTCTCTCTTTCTCTCCCTCTTTCGTACTGCCTCTTTCCTCCCCCGTCGCGCTCGCAGAAAACCAACTATATAGGGTAAGGTACCTAAATTAACGGTACAGTTTATGAAAATGGAATTTAAATGGCATCAGAGAGCACATGTTATAAGGTGCGCGCTTTTTTCGTGGGTAGAGGCATTTCAGAGATTTCAAGATCACCTCGATTTTTTTAAATGGTCAACTTCCTTACTTCCATCGCACACGATGGTTACTTCAGTGTTTATAAACCGCGTTCTGAATGTCTTCATTCAATAGTGACAGTAGATTTCACCCGGGATCAGTCAGTTGTTTATAAATGGAAGGAAGACACGTGGAAAATCTTCTGTGAATATCAAAAGGCCAGTAGTAAACGAATCATGACATTAGCAAACAAAAATGTTTATATCTCAGAAACGGTTGACCTTTCGACCTATGTTTACTAAGGCTTTTTTACTCAGCACAGTGTGTTCTATATACAATATAAATATTGAATGGCTTTTTTGAACACCCTGTATATATGTATGCAACCGCATGTCCTTCGCGAACACGCTATACGCTCGTTCCGAGGGAGCCGCCTTCTGTTCCGCGTATGCACCAGCAGCCAACCCCCTTTCCTCCCCGTTCTACCAGCAAAACCAACCGTTCGCCACGAAAGTCTCTCCATGGTTCCCCTCCCGAACCCCGGAGAAAGAGCGTCGCGAAGGTGAAACCTGCGCCCGGTTTCTAGAAAGTATCGCGAACACGGTGCTACGCCTCCAGGAATGAACATTGTTCTGATAAAGTGCCGCGTCCAGGCTGAGGAATCTCTTCGCGAACCCAATCCTCTGTTTTCTGAACATCCTGAACGACCGAAAGCGAAGCCCAGAATCAATGAGAATTGTAACATTTTCGTTCATCATTATTTATCCATGAAACTGTTATCAGCATATTCCTGACATTTTTCTGATTAAATCGATACCCAACACGACCCAATTTGGATCACATTCACCAGTTTAATTCACGATCTAGTGGAACCTCCATTTTCCGAACTGATCGGTGCTGCGTTCATGGTGTCGTGTTTGGTATCGTTTCAATCAGAAAATTGTCACGAGTGTGTTGAGAAAGGTCTCATTAAAAAATCATTAGAAATAAAAAAAAGCTTGAGAAGGAGTCGGAAGTTTCTCAGTTGATTCAGCATTCCATAAATTGCCGACCTCGCGAACCGGTTCTGTTTGTAATCATTTTTAAAACGCAGCTTGGAAGTTTGTTTCCATTTGTTCGGGAGGGATCCGTGTTCTTATAGCTTAGCTTAGGGTAATTACAGACGTCGAGCGCAAGCAACACGAGCTGTAGGAAAGGATGATCGATATCATGGTTATACACCTTCGGGCTGATCATGTCAGCTGCGATGTCGGCGAAACGCTCGAGTCATCTTTCAAACACTCATTGTTTACATGTCCATAGTTATGATAACTGGTTTGGACGTACTGTACACAGAGGGCCAAATAGACTCCCGCGACCAATCGGAGCGGACCGGTTCGAAACAGGATACGAACACCTCGAGGAAACTATCGGAGATTGTTTTAATCGTGCGCGGTACTATGCGTGCTATTAGCGATCATGTTCTAAGTTAGATCGAAATCTGTCGAATCTATTCCTGTACTTCGGTTTTTTATTTATATTTGATAATATAGTTAAATACATACATTATTTTTATTTCTATTTATTTATTTTATTATTACTACCTTTTTATACTAATCCCCCCTCCCCCCTCAACTTGCACCAAAGACGCTACATTTAATTGTCTCACAAAAATGAGTGAATAATCAAATAAGCAAATAATTTTTATTTTGCATGAACTGACTGTTACCCTCTTGCGTTTCTTTCTCACCCTTACAAATTTAATGTGTCTGTGGCAGAGACGTCATAATAATTCGTACTTTATCAAAGAAACAGGAGAGATTTATCAGAGTAACAGGCAAGAAATAATAATTACGAGTGAAGTATCGCGGTGTTTGATTAAATCTCGAGCGAGAATCAATTAGCAGATTCGCGGATCATTATCAAAGACCGACCTCACCGTTATCAGACGGCGTCACCTCGCAGGACATCCGTATCGATTCGATTATTCCACGGGGTTGACCGATACTGGAGCCAGCTAGATAACGAGGAAAATTTACACCGTAATTTTCTAGAAAGTCAGGGTTTCTATCGATTACCCGGTGTCGAATGTCCTCCGAACATTCGATCCACTCGGTCCGCTCAGTCTATCAAGGGTGTCTCCGATCGTACTGCCACTTTCGCTCAGCCATTTCAATACCAATCACGATTACGATTATCGCATTATCGGCCTTCACAGGTGGCGATCAAAGGCTCAAGTACATTTTCAAAAATTCCGTTTAATCGCGAATCTTATCTCAAGCGTGGCTTCGGATTGCTGCATTATATGTACAGGGTGGATCGCTAAGATTCGATCAATTTGCAACCCCTTCTTTGAACTTTGTTGCTTTCAACACCTTCTTTTGGTTATTTTCATCCGAAGCTGTTTCATTCATACAAGCGATCTGCGTTATTAATAATCAATTAAAAATATTATACATATAATATATAATTTAATTAAAAACACTGTTATAGTATTTTTAACACATTAGACATATCAAGGCAGAAAATAAATTTTTAGTTCACTCCAGTTTGTTGCAACCTAAATGGAAATGATTTCTCTTAATAATTCAAATTTTACGCATTGACGACAAATTCAACATGTGCCAATTGCATATTGAAAACAACTGACACGCTAACTCGCGACCATAATTCCAGCCACTCGCTCGCGAACAAGGAGAACTCGATATGATTAAACTAACAAAAAGGAGAGAGGGATAGATTGAAAAAAAAACGAGGGGAAGAAAAGGGAGGCCAGGGTACTAATCTACGGGAACAGGTTGAACGGTTCGCGGCAGTATGTTATCGTAACATCTTTGCAGCTTTTCTCGGAAAAGCAGTAATTTACTGTGCGTCGTCCATCAGGACATTACGGTACAACGACCAGGCTCGTCGCGTTACTCGCGTTGCATCAGGACGGGGGCAGAAAAAGAACATTATTTTACGTAATTGCAGAAGCGCGAAATTCCGGGAAGGCCCGCCGCGCGCGCGCGCGCCGCCGGCCATTGTTCCGCGAGTGTCCCTATCTCTATTCGCGAACGTACGCATACATTCGCCACAATAGTCCTTCCTCTTGCGAAACTGCCTATTCACCCACTAATCTCCTCGATTTACGGACAGACAAATAGAGAACCCGCATTACACGACGGGTTTAATCTCTGTTATTCCTCCAGTCGTCCGCCGATTGACCGTTTCGATGCGTTCCTGTCCGCTCGAGATCCATTTCCTTCGCGGATCGTTCCTGCCTGTTGCATTTTTAAACGTTCCGCCATTTTCCTCATTCGTCCGACGGGTTTCAACAATATTCTACCGAGAACACGTTTTAGGAATGTTTATCCGTTTGGTATACATTTGTGAAATGCCTTGTACGTTCGGATTTCGGATAATAGAGATATTATTTCATCGTGGATTAAAGGAATTGTATCGTGTTTGGACTCATTTTAAAACAAATCCATTTTGCAAATAATCAAGATTTTTAATTTGTTTTTGGTTCAGACCATAGTCACGTTCGTACTGTTTGATCTTTCTCCTCTTTCATTCGTTCTCGACTAGCGGAAGTTTTCCAGAACATACTCTGTAAAAAAGATATCTAACTCGCGAGATTCTGATCATTTTTCCTTGAAAAAAAAATCACACATGTACTCCAAATAGCCTGGAAAAAATTCCTAAAAATTGGCGAATCATGGCAACGATCAACAATGGCCCATAAAAAAATACATACATCGAATACTCGCAAATATTTGTAAAATTCGTGAATATTAGTTTTAATGCCTGGGCTGTAGGGTGTTTATTTTAATGGGATCCGTGAACGACACTGAGCGTTGTACTCTAATGGTTTCAGATCAAGGAAACGGCGACCCAGCTCAAGCAACGACTCCGAGCGATTATACACCGGCTGGAACGAGCGAATAACCCACGGATGCGGCCGCGAGGGTTGCCGCACTAACGAACGCGGCGACTGCATGGACGAATGCACCGCTGCATTGGTCCTCATGTCGCTCTCATGCTCGCCACACAGTCCTCACAATCCCCTGCCACTTCACTGCCAGCACAATTACGGTCAGTATCATACTGTAAATGGCTTACTAATACCAAGAAACGCGGCCAATTGATCTTAATTTTATTCCTGCGCGCCGCGGCGCGATCGTTCTTTTGTGCCTGGACAGGCCTGGCCGGCTTGCGAATGCATGCGTGCATGCGTGAGCACGAATCACTATACCGTGTTGCGTCACTGACCACTCGCGAGGTTATTGCCCACCCAGAGCACTGTTTTCGTCGAGTAGACGGTTTTCGGACTGTAGACTCTTCATTCTAACGTAAAATATACTAGTCGCGTGCTTGTCTGCGAAAGATGAAGCTTAAGCAGTTCTCTTCTGATTTGTCATCTCTTCGTTCTGAAGGGTGTAACACGGGATTAGGATCATTCGGAATCACAGTGTCGTTTGTATCGTTTGTAGATACTGTTCGTCGATCACTTATGTAGAAATAGGTAGCAAGTAAAATTTTTTTCCGAATGATTCTTTTATGAAACTTATATCAGCATGTTTGTGACGTTTTTCTGATTAGAACGAGTACCCACATGCCACCATTCGGAACATATTTACTCCTTCGAACTGATCAGTGAAACGTTGAGCATTAAATTAAATATGTGTGAATTGAATCGGTTGTATATAATATAATAATGCTATACTTTGAGAATCGTGTTGTATTTAAGCAATAGAGACTTCATCATCAGTTCGGATAACAGAGGATCTGCTAAATGATGCATTACACAAATATGACGATAATACTTCCATAAAGAAACAATGGAAGACGAAAATGTTACAGCAATAAATAGATTTATTTATCACTTCTTATCGAGGAGCTTCTGGGTACCTCAACGGACTCACACCATTTAAATTGGCTCCTTAGTAAAATCAAAGACCTTATTAACCTCACAAGCATCGTGCACAAATCTTCCACGCACGATCAATCATTACAGTATTCCTGCTGACGAGCCCAGAAGCCCCGGGACCCGATCGAAATCGTTAACGAATAGCAAAGGGCTCGCGAAGAGGAACCCACAAAGAGCATGGGGCTCAAAGAAAGGGAAAGGGTGTTCGTGAGTGAAGTAATTAATTGGAAATTCCTGTTGTTTCTCGTACTAAGGTTCCTGGGGAGGTCGAGGCGGTGGAGGTGGCGGCATAGTAGTCGGCTCTCCGGGGGTTGGCGGCACCTCGAACAGCAGCAGCAGCAGCAGTGGGGCTTCATGGCGGAGCGGCACCCCTAGCCCGCCCCTAAGCGACGAGGGGGCACCAACCACCGGTTCCCTGTGGCAAACACCGGCTCATCCTTCGCACAATCAGCAGCATTATCCCTACAATGTCTCTGGATCGTCGTCGAGCAGCACCCCAGGCTCCACCACCCTAGACGAGGGCATAGTGCCCGATTACCTCGAAGAGCACCACCCCCGCAAGAAGAAGGTGAGTTCAGAACAAGCGTAACCTGTAGGTCATCCCCTAAGTCCTGTCGTTTGTTCGCGCTTTAAGTTTTCACTATACAGGGTGTTGAAAAGAAAGATCAAAAGAGAGGAGAGGACAAGAACGTCCATTTAATATTTCCCTGCAAAATCAACTTTTTTTATTTATCAGTAGATTGCGGATCTTTATGCATTTATAGGAAAATTGAGTAGATGAAATTGGAAATTGTCGGAAAATTTTAAGAATCGAAGTTGTCAACTTCTCTATTAAAATCATTAAGGGAAGAAATAAGATTCACTTTGGTTTCTTGGCAGACAATTTTTATTTCGCAGGAAGATCCGCAGTCTATTTATCAGCGTTCCGAAATCCGAATGGATGAAGCCGAGGTTCGCGAGCTGCAGCTCCTGATGACCGGAAGAGGATCCGTCTCAGGGGCCGCAGCGAACATAACGGCAACGATTGGCCATGCAATAAAACGCGCGTGAATCAGGAAAGCCGTTTCGCGGACGGTTAGGATAGATAATTCCCCAGGTAACTAGGAGGCCAAGTTCACCAGCTGCGGATTAACATTGCAACACGAGCAGTTGCGCGTCGCAGTCCCCGGGTGCGAACCGTTGCACTTGAATCTATCAGATAACGAGGCGGGGTCGATCGGTAGACAAGGCGAGAACGAAGCTCCCTTGTCCAGTTGGTGGTGGGTCCTCACCCTTTTTCAGATCCACCCCAAAATTCGATCCAACCCAATCAGGAACAGAATTTCATGACAGAACTCTTTTGCATCCAATCATCTCTTCGTGACACTTTCACTACATATCCGTCACATTTTTCCGAGTAAGAAACAATGGAAAACAGAAATTTTATAACAACAAACACATTAAAATATCCCACAAAATCAAAGTGATTCATTGAATGAAAGAAAACTTGAAAAGTTAAGATTTGCAACACTCTTGTATTCGTCTTACAATTTGCAGATTCTAACCAACTTGACTACACTAGATATATTAGCTCGAAAAATCATTTAGAAATATTGAAAATTAATTACTCTCGTATCTGGTTTAGATACTACAATAAAAACATAAAATTGTTCAGGGAGTAAACCAAGTTCGTTAGCATCATCTACAATTAAATAACGAAGGTGTCAATTGTAAAGCCAAAACTGTCTGCGTCCAATTTTTCAAGGAGGATCGTAAGATCTTGTGAGGAGCGATACGGGACCAAGTTGGTTGTGTTTACCGTTTCGCCGAGGAGTGCCAAGGAGGAAGACAGTGTTTCTGATCGCTAACGGTGAGAAGTTGCGTGGCCCTAGGCCCGAGTCGAGGCCACGGATCACATCTATGCAGCGTGCGAGGCCGGTCTTACGCAAACCCCGGCAGCTTTATCGGTCCCGTTCGCGTTAATTAAATGTAAACCACGGATGCGGAAGGAGCTAAAGTTCGGGGGAGATAAGCGTTCACCACGCCTTGCAAGCGATTTAATTGTTCGCGAGCAGCTTCTCTACAACATCACTGCGATAACCTCTCTCTCTCTCCCTCTCTCTTCCAAAAAGGTCCACGAAGTTCGACGAGATAAAACACCGAGAGTCCACAGACGGTTCCTCCGTTATCAGCGGTCTTCCCCGCGTTTCAAAATAAAAATCATTCGTCATCGTCACCGTAGCGTCGTGCTTTCGGCTCGCGACGCAGTTTCGCTCCAAGGGCACGTGTACGATTCTTTTTTTCCAAAAAGAATGGACGGAGCTTTCGGTGTGGAATTTTTTGCAGTTCATTCCGTAGTGTTTGACCTATTGTTCGGGATTTTTTTCGTCGAAAAATATTGGAAATCGTGGAAGCTAGAAAAGGTTGTTGTTGGAAATATTCTCAGTGGCGCTCCGGGGAGATGTTTACATTTTTTATGGACACAGCTTTCGATGTGTTGGTTTATACAGATTGTTTTTACAATGCTTTACCTTTCGCTCGATGTTTTTTTTTTATTCAAAAAGCGTAGAAACTATTGGAACTACACGTCAAAGTCGGCTTAACTTGGTGAAAATGTCGTCGATGTCGTCCCAAGGGCACGTTCAGGATTTTTTTCCTGGACAACGAAGAAGGCTTCCAACGTGCAATTTTTGCATAACATTCTGCAATGTTTACCTTGTCGTTTAACATTTTTTCTGCGCACTAGAAAGCTCCCTCGAGGTCGACGAAGAGTTCGGAAGACGAGCCGGCAAGGGCGGCGACCGTGGAACCGGTACCAGCACGCAACGCTGGGAACTAGTTTCGAAGGTCGAGTAGAACATGAACATATTTTTCCTTGATCCCTCTGGGCTTGCTCTTCGCCCATCTCCAGGGAAAAATGTCGAGGTACCGTGTCCTCCAAGATAGATGACTCTCAACTCTGGTGTCCGTTTAAACAATTGCGAGTTCAACTCACTAATTCACGAATAAATTCTATTCGCCCACAGGATTAATTCCTAATCTACAGAAGCACTTGTGACTCATAATTCGTACACTAAATATTCACAGGAAATCACCGTGTTCCTTTCCGATAATCCAGTAAATTGCTTAATTCAGGAGTCTCGCGAATTCTATTTCTGCTCGCACAGATATTAATTCATGATTTATAGGAACACTCGCGGATATGAAATCCTCCCGGTGGATCGGCAAGTGTCGATCCAGATGTTGTCGTGCAAGGAACCAAGAACTCGTTCTTCCGTATCACGACGCCTACGTACTTATCGCGTCGAGATTACACAGCATCTGTTTGCAATGCGTTCCAGGGGTATCTCGGATGTTTACTAAATAGTTTCGCCACGAACATCTTTGTTGTTGTCGCGCCGATACAACACCAGTTACCGGATACTTTGCAACCAACGAACACAATTTCCAAACAGCCTCGGCTATAAACAACCTCCACTTACAAAATGTTGCTGGTACTTCGCAATTATAACTTTATAATTGTCTCTCGATCCAGAACCAATATAAAACCATACACTTCTTGAAATTTGTAGGTCTCCGCTTTATCAAATACATGGATAATAATTTTTTGAAAAAACTATACACTGGTTCAATTCTGTTTAAATTGTCTTTCAAGTTAAAAGATATATAAAATCGTATGTGCTTGCGATTTTTATGCCTCTGTCTTCACAAACACATAAATAATAATATACAAAAAAAATTAATAGTTTCATTGGTTCAATTTTTCACTGTGAAAATTTCCATGCTCATTTTAATTCAGAAATTGTTGCAAATTCCTCGATCAAAACCACCGAAATTTCCTTCCTTCCGTTCGCCAATTTTTTCGATTAGAGATCGATGGGATTGACAGAACGGCCCTTCTCCATGCTCCTCTGCAAAAGAAAATTCCGACGTACGATCCTTTCGATCGCAAGCCTCTCGAATGCCGCGCACGCCGATAACGGTTTCGCGTACAGATTTTCATTTAGATCCGAGCGATCCCACCGATTACGATTTACCGTTACCGGCGGAACGTGGCGCGGCTGAATTTTTACGAGGCGAGAGCAGCCGCGAAAAAGAATACCAAATCGGATGCCTCGCATTCTTTCCTCCGCGCTGCCAATGATTAATCCCCGTTATCGACCCACCGATTTGTTTATCTATCGCGTTCCCAGGCTGCTGTGTGTCTTCTGGATTTATCAATGAGTCTGTCATCCTTATTTTTTTTATTTAATTTTATTCTGGTGCAGCGACTTAATCGATTTTCAAAATTGATCAGTAGAGTTGTTTCTGGTGAATGAACACATTACAGAAAACTTTCTCTTAAAGTAATAGTATTTTTGAGACACCCTGTATAATGGATTGAATCTTTTATCGATAGAGTCTAAGAGTACAGAGTATAAAAGAATGGATGGAATGGGTCTACGAGAGATTAGATAGAATCATTTCGAATGCATTGTTTTAATTTCTCACATTTTTTTATCTTGTATCGATCAGTCAGATGTTAGCCTGCAATTATTATCTGAAGATCTATGATTCAGAAAATAACGTAGATAATAGAGGACGTGTAATAAAAGTGTCTTTCAAGAGAGTAGATAATCATTTAATTGCAGTGAATTAGAATGCGATGACGAGTTTGTTCGTCATTCTAGATATCGAAAGTTGCTGAAACATTTTCAATTGCATTATTCGAAGAAGTAGTAAACAAGAAAAATAGGAGAGTAGTAAAAATGAAACAGATATCGATTCGAGACATTTTACAAGAACGCCGTCGAATTGTTTGATCGGGTGGACTGCAGCGGATGCACCGGTGCAACGGGGACTCGGCCCGATGCAGTTCGGTCCGTGCCAAGTCCACGACGATGACATAAGCCGCGGCCGAGCCAAGGATGTAAACACGCGCGGCGATTTTCGGTATTTCGTAAGACGGCTAACAAGTTGAACCTTGAGGTATAATCGCGGTGCGCTAAACTTAGGCGCGTGTCGATGAGCGTGCCGGCGGAAAATCGGTCCGACGGGGTCCGAAAATAACTGAGCTCCACCGAGACCCACAACCGGAACGGAAGCCCTACCGACTCGCCTAACACCGCTCCCCTTATGGTTTTTCAGATCCGGGCGAAAGGGAACCGCAGCCCGATCGAAAATGGACCTCCGAGCTGCTCCACCTACGAGAGTGAACAGGTGAGTGCCATTTTTCCAATCTCTCGTTTCCATAACCATAATTTTCTGCGATATTCAATGGTGTTGCACTTTGTAGTTTCAATGCATATTTTTATACATCAAACATAAATTAATTTATGATCATCCTAGAACAAAAAATCTATAGTAATTTAATAATCGTAATTTTCTACGATATTCTCTGTTGCCATCCGCCAACAAAAATATTCATGAAATTCCAAACAGAAAATTGAGAAAACAGGTACCCACGCACATTGACATAAACGTTAAAAAAGATCGATTCACCTAACAAGTCTAAAACTTTGTAATTTTTTAAGGTGAACTAGAATACCCCGCGTAATTGTTTCCTTGAATGTCGATACGATGTTTGACCTCCAATTTATCTGAAGTTAAGAAATAATTATGTAACCAATTTTGCAAGGTTCGTGCTTTGTAAAAAACGAGCAATTTTATTTGAAGTAATAGTAGCAAAGGAAGTTGGAGGATTTGTCAAAGATCGAAGCATTTTCGTGAGACTTGTTTACCAAAATGATGGTACTCCGAAGGCTCTGGCATATCTAAAAATGGTACCTCACGGACAAAAGTGTAAGCCGTTGGAATACGGTATCGTTCGGGAATCGGATCTCTCGGAAACATTGCGAAAAATCGTGTCAACGCACGGTCCGCCAGTCGAGACCTAGAATAAACTTTCTACGGAACACTTTTTGCCGAACGAAATCGCACGGCAACGAAAGTGTTACCGTTGCAGCGACCAAAATACACTTTTAAAACGCGGTCTACTTTCTCCGAGGCTGGCGTTCTAGCGATCTCGGTGTAAAAAGTGCGTCGACTTCGCTCGAGTCAGCTGGTCTCTGCAAATAATTTATAAAATTTCTTCTTGTCAAAAAAAGCTCGAAATGATTCTACTAACATGTTCAGTCCGTTCAGAATTCAAAAATGTGATTTTTCAGTTTGGGCATAAAGCTGTTGTTAAGTTAAAAGATTTGTCGAGCTTCACTAAACCTCTTTGAGAGAACATTCTACTTCAAACTGTTAATTAACATTCCGTAGAAGTGATTAACGCAAGCTTGACTGCTACATATTGATTTGTCCTTGCATTAATCTATATTTTCTTCATATTCTTGAACCTACTGGTTCAAGATCATCGTTGATCTTATTGGACCAGTTACTAATAAATGATCTGAACTGGCTACTGAAAAATTTAAATAGCATTCAGGGTCGAAATTGACCCGAGAACGGTCGTTGGACGGTTAAATGGCAGCTGACTACCGGAAAGTTAGAGTTTAAATGGCACTCCGGGTCAAAATGGACCCAAGGCCGGTCATTCGAGGGTTAAGTGGCAACGTCCTCGGGCATCATGGCGGAAGTTCGCAACCCGGTTAGCCCCCTACTTTCGCTGACCGCGAAGTCGACTTCGGACTCATTCATCTCGGATGAATGCGACCCGGTCAGGGTACCGTTCGTACCCGTCGCGTGGCCATCGCCGTGTCCTGTGCACCGGTGCTCGCCGGTACATAATTTTCGACGCTCCGTGACCAGGCCACCACTTTCACTGGTCCGTATCTCGAGCGTATCCGCGCACCTGACCCAATTGGCTGGGCCGAAGATATCCAGGCCGGATCAAGGTCAACGCGACCCATCTCCTTCACGAATTGATTAGCTGGTTAGAGAGACCAAAGAACCGTGTTGTCAGACATTTTATAAAACTTCAGGAGAACTTCGTCTAAAGCCACGTTCACATTAGTCGACTTTTAGCTGTTTGGTCGTCGGACATATTGTTGTTTGATCGTGGCCAGTGCAGTGATTGATTGATCTCCTCAATCGCTGTTTTTTCAAATTGCAAATTTTTTCAAGAATCACTTCTACTATTTTAGGAACGTTCGTGATCGTTATTATAAATTCAGCGATTTCATCAATGGTCCAATGTGATTTCGATATGGACATGGTCCATTTTTGAAGCGATCGGGTCGTTCAACGGTAGCACAACGAAAGATTCGATCCACGGAATCGTGGAACGCGAGTCGCCCTTCGCGAGAATGATTCCGATGAATTCCGCTGGAGTAATTACCACGAAACGGCGAAGCGTCGCGAGAAACGGCACGACTCGTGGCCTTGACTCGTTTCCGCTTCCGGTTTCGCGGTGAGTTACGCTCGCAGACGAATTTCCTCGAAACCGTTGCTCGATACGTCGTGATAACACCAATGCCGTTTGCTGCACGATATCGACGGCATCGGCGTGTTATCATTTCGCAACGATTCGAGTCGATTCGCGATAATGATATCGAAGAAACCCGGACGATGCATCTTTCTCTTATGGAACAGCCGCCTTAACTTCTTAATAATAATGACTATGATAGTTTTTTATTCGCAACGCTTATAACCAAACGATTTTCTTACGTAACGCCGTATACATACGCTGGCGGTGAAAAACAAACTCCGAGGAACGCGCTTCGCACAACGAAACGAGCCACTTGAGAGGTTAAAGGAGATACTCCTCCAGGCGAAATAGTCCTATAGTGATTGTATCAATTCAGTCTCTAACTGTACAGAAGATGGACCTCCTACTAGAGTCAGTATAAAATCATCGCCAATCTCAATGTGCCTAGACACAGTCTATCAAAATCCCCAAAATCGGTCATCCTCCTACGAGATTCTAAATCTGAGGATAATCTCCGCCTCCGCAGCAACGGGAAAATCAAAAATGCAAGTCGCAGATGGCGCGGTTCTGAGACAATGAACATTCTGGAGCACGAGGCGATCATGGTCGCCGATCCGGCGGAGTAAAGGCGAATGGAGAAAAGGTGGGGGTTCATCTGGGGGTTCATCTGATCCGCGGTAAGCATCTCCAGCGTCCGCGATAATGCTTGACGGGAGTGATCATTAACATTCCTCCGCGTGCAGGATAATCTATATGCGTACTTATATTCATATTCGCGGGGATCCAGAGGTAGAAGGGGATGGAGCGGGGGCTGGAGGGGAAGGGTAAGCCTGCGCAAAGAGAGTAACACACATCTGCATGTCTGCGTGTGTGTGTAGTGTACGTCGTCGGTTTTCGCAGCGAGAGCACGCCTCCGCATGGACCTAGATATCCCTCAGCCGCGAGAGAGAACCGGCGCGGCGCGGCGCCGGCGATGCAACGCGTGTTGCAGTGTGCACACCGCCTCGCCGCGTGACGTCATCGGTGGCACGTGCCTCCCCCCTTGCCCCCCGTGCACCCTCGGACCGCCATGTAACCGGGTGGGAGGGGGCCTCGGAGAGGGGGGACGAGGTCGCCACGAGGAACGGCCGGGAGACGCGTGGGGGGATGGTGTTGCAGTTAAGGTCACCGTGGCCCTGACTGCACGCGCGCGAAACAATATCCGTGTGCAGCCCGGTGCAGCCGTGTGCTCGCGCTGCTCGATGCTCGTGTGCGCTCGTTATCTCTCTCTTTCTCTCTCTTTCTCTCTCTTTCTCTCTCCCTCTCCCTCTCCTTCCTTCTTCCCTCCCTCACCCTCTCTTTCTCACTCTAGCTCGCTCGCTCTCCTTCTAGCCGGTGTTACCCGGCGAATGGAACACGCGGGGACCGGTAGATTTATTTCTAGTTCCGCGATCGCTTTCCGACACTCTTTCTGGTATACATAAACCACTGTCTGCCTACGTGCGTGATGACGAGATACTCAGGTGTCGAAATTTCAGCGAATGCTTTGTCTTCTACCGGTGTCAGTCGAACTTTTTATATTCGAGACCGTGCACGTCATCGTAGCTGAGGATTTTGATAGGCTAGAACACGTGGTACTAAATAATCGACTCGACACGATCCGACTGCGGATCTTCATGCAGAATGAACATTTGAATTCAGCGATTTAATCATCTCCATAGATTGGACATAATTGATCGTCACGATTCAAATCTTGTTGTACTTTCACCAATTGTTACACTTGTTTTGAGGGGAACGTTTTTGGTTCGGCAAAATAAACATTTATCGAGGCAACGTTTTTGGTACGGCAAATAAACATTTGTCCAGGAAGCCCTCGGCTAAAAAAGGTAACGAAAACGCGGGACACGGTCCAACGACATCCACAGGTCTCGTAGACGACGACAGCCATTTTGAGGATGCACCCCTGCGTCGTCTGTGTTACTCACCTGGTCGAAAGCGGGTTTCGTGGGCGTTTCGAGGAACAGCGTTTTTCTTCGAGCTGTTCAAGGCTCTTCTTCAGTTGATCATCAACAACAATTATCAACTAATTGTACGCACCGTGCTATTCAAACCCACAGCAGAATTTAAAAAAAAAAACGGTTTCGACAGACTTCATCTTGTAGAATTCCTCTAGAAGAATCTCAAATGTTTCTACAGAGCAACTGCTGCGTTTATTAAAAAAAAATTGCGCTCGTAAATTATGAAGCGGACGTGTTTAATTTGTTTGGACACCGTTCAACGCGATCGACTTTAAATCAAAATAGATTTGGCAATGTCTCGGCGGGAAGACACGTGTAAAATACAGTCTAGAGGTATACGCTAGTTTTTAGAGGTTCTACGAGAAATGAGTAAACAAACTGGGGAATCACTGCGAGATATACTGCACGCGAATGACGAGTTTACTTGTCCTCTCCCCCAGTTAACAAGTTAAATATAGCACCGTCGGGCCCCCGAACAGCGGCTTGAATTTTCCGATTGTACACGCTGGAGGGCTAAAAATAGTCGGGGATTTGCGTTTTTAATAAACGCGACAGTAGGGGAAGGGGGATAATGTAGATGCTGGTGTATATTCTTTTAACAAGACCACGGGAATGTCGATAACGTGATTTGAATACGGGGTTCGACGAGTGACCCCTGCCAACAGCCGAATTTCCGGTCTCGTTGTGGACGCAGTCGCTGCGGTTCTTCCGTTACTGTAAATCTACGAACTCTGTATAGCTTGCCAAAAGAATGTTCATCGTTCCAACAACGTCCTAACTAAAATGATATGCATAAATTAATTCCTGTTTCGAACTGTTCAAAAGCAGCTCCATTGTTTTCAATGAAGTAGAAATGGACTGTAGGTATTCATCTAGTGTTATCGACTCTTTTGATGTTGCTTTATCAAAATTGTGATAAAGCTTTCGTTTGAACAACCGTACCTATAGCTGCTAGAGCATCGGGACTCTATTTGCAGTTGTCTTAGAACAGTATCTAACGCTTCGTCTCGAGATGAACAAACAGGCGATCCTACCATCTAGCACGATTAAATCAGCCGCTCCCTGTTCCTCTCGCAAGCGTCGGCGACTGATCAAGGTCAGCCGAGAACAAATGCAAAGCACGAAGAAATCATCTAGTTACCAAGCGTTGCTGAGCGCGTCGACTAATTGCATCGAACACGGACCACGCACTTTTAACACCCCTAATTAACCCTTGTCATACCTACGACTAGAAGTACACTGCAGTCGTTTATTTCTTATGGCAATATTTGATTTTATTTCAGTATTAGTCCCCTCCTATTCTCGTAAAAAATTGTAGAATGGCTAGTATAATTATTTATTATTTTAATGGTTCGATGAAAATGTGTATTGTATCTATTGGTTTATATTCAATATATTAGGAGATGAAAATGAAAAATAATCATTCTGTTGCTACTGTACGCTATGAATTTTAATTTGAAAAATTCCGTGTTTATATTACTGGATCGATTGGTCGTTGTAAGGGATAAAAATTTTATTGCGATCTTCTATGAATGGATCGTCGACGGTTTCAGCGGAAGCCTTGACAAAGATTCTCAGCGTAGACTCGGCGTCACTCTCCGAGTTTAATCATTCTACAGCAGCCATAACACACACACACACACAGAGCCGTCTCTGCGACGGTCTCTATCTTTTTACGACCACGCAATACAGTCTGGCGAAGCTTCCGACAGACTCCCCAAAACTTCCGACGTTGTATTTAAACAGCAATTCACGGAACCGAGCTGGGAATCCTCATTGACAAGTGTCAATGAAAATTACCGATTTCGATCGGGTCAGTACGATAAGTCGATCTTGGAAATTTAATTCGTGGATCACCAACATATGGAACTTTTCATTTGAACGTCGAACGTTTTCAGAAAACAATTTCTAGAACATAGTGTATCTACTCTTTAAGATCATTAATGTTGGTACTAAATCTCTTCTTCCAATAAAAAATTCGAATGTTACAATTAGTCTTCCTGCTTAATTGGCTCGATTTCTTGTGAAACCAGAACACGGTCTCGTAAACGTAGCTATCACCTTGAAATTGTCTACAAAAAGAGTCGAGTGTAGCGATTAAAATCAGCTTCATCTCTGTCGGGAGAAGACATGTTCGATAGATTTAGTTTTCTAATTTAATTGGCTTCCGACGAGCAACGCAGATGTGTGTAATTGCCGTAGATCAATGTTGCTACGAACAGAAGTTTTCTGTAAAAAGTAGAAGCTATTAAATGTTGGACAGTCATATGCGGACGCGGATGTCTCGATTCATTACCAACGACACGTGTATGTGTACGCCTCGAGCTCTGGGGCGTCGGGATCGTATTGTGACACGTTCGTGGGTCTTGCGTAATAACATTGCGTAAACTTGACGTTCACCGTAATGCCTCTCGTACGTATTTCCGTGCGCCCAGCAACAACGACGAGGAAAGCCGCTGGCTGTAATTATACACATTTTCCTTTTCTACTTTCTTCGCGGCTGCGTCTTCCCAGCAATCACTTCGCCGATCGCCGAAACCATTTCCTGAAACACTGCACTTTTATCGACGGCTTCCGTTTCATTTTGTATATTGCCAGTGGGATCCATTACATTTTCTGACAGACATTCTGCAATGTTAAACAATCTTTTTGTCTGATGATTCACGTCTGATTCTTCAGACAATTCTGCACTTTTGTCAACGATTCTCGAATTTTACCAATTGTTCTGCATTAGTGAATTCTCGAAAAATTATTTTCTCCAATGTTAAATAATTTTTTTGTTCGATGCATTCGTTCTAGATTAGGTAGAGACAATTGTTCTGTTCTTCTTTATTTTTTAGAAGTCAAGGGAACGATTCGTAAATTTTTGAGAAATTATTTTCTGAAAGGAGAGACATCCTGCGATGTTAAATAACTTTTTTTGTTTAATATGTTCGTTCTAGACGACCTGGAAATTATTTGCTGATGCAGATATTTTAATTCGATCATAATCGATTTGTCCTATAAAATGTCTGTATTAATTGAGACATCTCTCTTTTTTAATAATTCCGTGTCGGAGATAATACAAGGAACCTGTGCGCCGATATCATCGCACATTGATTATCAAAATTACGATCGAAAAACATATTGAATCTATATAATAGAAGAATGTTCGTAAATTCCTTATTCTCACTGTTTTGCTTGATCTGCTGATTCTCGTGATAAATGCCGACGAATGACGGTGTCATTCAACGATCCGGAGACATTCCATCGTAAAAGCAGAAGGATTTTCCGCAAGCACCGTACCGGTACAGTGGTAACGGTTCGCTATCAATCGAGTTACGTAGAAAACGACACTTCGTCGTTAATAACACGCATTGCCGACGTCACATGACATAAGTCGCCGGCCATGACACCGACGTTACGATCGCTGGTAACGCGTACGCGATCATCGTCTCTTTGTTTTGATAGTTTCGTGTCACGATAAAACCGCGTGCGCCTCTCTTTCCCATATTCGCCGATCGCTTAGAAAATACATTCACGTATCGAGCGACAAGAATCGCATTCTCAAGCGTCATTCGAATCAACTATAGTCTTCACTCGAAATATCCCGAGCATCACGTTACGATAGAATGTCCCGACGAACGTCTTCCACTTGACGGACAGCTGTTCTAAATTCATTTCCTTCCATCCCGAAAATTGCAGCAACGTTTCTGTCCAAATTCGAGAGCCGATCATTCTCGATCCTCGATCGCCGTCGTCGATCATTCCGATTACGACAGAACCGCGTTCCTCTGCTACCTCGTTGCGCTTGCTACGCAAAGGTCAACTTGTATTCTTTCTTTTGGCAATGGGAATCGGTTCCGGTGAATATTTATAATAATACTTTCTTCGCAATGAACCTTCTAGGTCGTTCGATGATGAGATCCGAACATTGAAAATAAAAGTGTCAGTTCAGAGGGCAGTGGAGAATGTCACTCGACCTAATTTGATGCAGCACGATGATACGAGCGTTAGAACAATAATGTAAACAATACCAACATATTCGTGACACTTTTCTGATTAAAACGATACCAGACACGACGCAATTCGGGTCATATTCGCTTGTTCAATCCACGAGATAGTGGACCCTCTGTCATCCGAGCTAATCAGTGGAGTGTTTGGGTAATGTAACAGTTATCTAACTGCGGTGCTAGGTCAAATCCTGATTGATTTGCGTAATGAATCTTGTGTAATATAATATAATAGAGGTTCTACTTTCATCGTGTATTAAACAGACAAATGTGCTCCGAAGTGTGTCGTGTTGGGGCTCGTTCCAATCAGAAAAATCTCACGGATATGTTGATAATGGTTTTGTACAGAAATAATAAGAAACAAACAAGTTTAGTTATTAAATTTTGTTAGAAACGTTGTAGGCATCTTTCTGAAAATCTGATGATTGAAAATCATCTATTGCGGGCCTTTTTGAAGGAGTTCAAAGATACCGATCGACCTTAAAAATTGTTACTACACATTGCTGCTCCCGTGGTATTTGTTGGAAGAGTCAAGTTGAGGGATGGACCGCCGCGCCGGTAACAAGAGGCTCGAATATCAACGGATTTAGTTTGAGCTTTGAGCCCGAAAAGAGGTTAGACCGGTGTCATAGAGCAGCGAAACAGATCTCCGCGGATCTCACGGTCCTCGCTTACGCCAGTTGGCTCGAAACGGCTCTCGCCGCGCAGGAATGCGCGCCGCGAGATAGACAATGCTTGCTGCAAGCTGCTCGGAAGGCCGAGATGTATATTCATTAAGGCATCTCCTTGGAAGCTATAGGAATGGCGACCTTGCGGGGTTCGAACGGTGCGACTAATGAGCGGGAAGCAGGGAGTGTTGCACGCGTCCATTAGAGCAGCGTTCCTCAACCTTTTCGGAACAAAAATGTTATGCATTCTTATTAGGTTGTCCTAAAAGCTTCTTTCGCTATGTGCACATTCGATATTGTTAGATAACATCAGCATACACAAACAACACAATCTTCTGTTCGTTAATGTTTTATTATTCCTTAAGCTTCCCCTTTCTTAACCGTGTCATTGGTTTTCTTAAAAACTACTCTGGATTAGCACTGAGCACATTAATCGAGAACGAAACGAACTTTTGGGACAACATAATATACAATCGTCAATCTTCGGGCTCTTTGCAAAATTCAATGAAAAATGTACCAGGACAATTGGACATTAATTTCTTAATTTTTAAAAAATTCACATTTGTTCTCTTATAAGCAAGTTCTGGTGAGTTTGCTTGCTCCGAAGAGGAACATAGCAGTTAGAGAATTGAACAGGACTCGATGAACTGGGTTGAGCAACGCTGCATTAGAGGACTCTACCTGCCCGGAAGGAACAAGCACGCCTCTCTCGCGCGGCGTCACGATATTTTTCATCGGGCAATTCATTTCAATTTCCTAGCCGTGGACACGACGTGTTCCTAGCGACGTGATTGATCGTTTAACATTCCGTTTGCCCGGCGGACTGATCATCCGCGGGTCCACATCACTTGGAAACGGTCCCACCTTCCGACACCGAGTAATTATTGCCAACGATACCCTTTGCAACCGCGAAGTGAACACCCCTTCCGGGAAAGAAGGCCGCCATTTGTTTTTCTCGATGATGAATCGGAGACGAGACCGTCCAGGCTGTTGATTGTCGTTTGTGCTGCCCGTGAGCGCCGGAGACATTTCTTCTCCTGTGGACTAACCCTGTACGAGGATTCTAGATCGTGCTCGTTAAAGAATAGTTACAATGTTTTGGAAATTGTTTATCCGCCTTTGTGGGTTGGAAGGTTGTTTTTGTGTTAGCAGTGAAGATGATTGTTTGTGTGGATGTAGACACTTGTGAACTCATTTCCTCTTGTGAATTAACCTTGCATCATGCTTCTAACATCAGTTGAAGAATAGTTAAAATCAGTTGTTTATTTCAGTTGGAATATTTTATGGGGAAATTATTTATCGTCTTTTATGTTCTCGAGGTTGATATTAAAGGAACGTTTTTATCTTAGTATTGTTACACGATTCTTGAAGTTCAGGATGTTGGTGTAATTGTTCTGTGATTGTTCTTTATGATGATGAATTAGAGACGCAACCTGGCTAGTAGATCGTCATTTGCGGAGGTCGTATAAGCCCAGTGTTATTTGTTCTCTTCGGGTTTATCTCTGTGAGGCTTCTGGAACGCACCGTAGGTAGAGATTAGAGAATACTGAAAATATTGAACTGATCAAAATATAGAGGATTAAAATATAGAAACCTAAAGATATAGAGATGTAATACTTCATGAATTAAGAATGAACAACCGATGCAACAAAATCGGTATACTCTTATGCAATAAATTAGGTTCCACCAAGGTTGAGGTGAAATCAATTTTCCCTGAGAAGTTTATTTGATTTTTTAAAACAGCTACCGAGAACTGGCACAAAGTGTGTCAATCTAAAAAGAAGAGCAAACTGTGTCACACCTCAGATTTCGCAAAAAAAGAAGTCGAAGAAAAATAAACGATTTCATGTTTCAAGACATATCAGACAGAGTGTATCGGTTAGCGAAGTATCGAAGTTGTTAGCGCGTGACAATGCGTTAAATTACTTTGATACACATGATGTAATGCGAGTTCCTTGAAAATGCAACGGAGCCGCGCGTGCATCTGCGGTCATGTCTCTCGAGTGCACGTGCACTCGACCCGATTCGGAATCGAAGGTTCCTAAAAATGTCCAAAAAATAAATTGATCAAATAGAAAACGGCAAAATCATTTCAAGAATTTAAATATACTATTGCGTTATTTTCAACTTGTTACTATTATTGACAAAAGAAATGAATGTATACGTAGCTTCTATAACTTGTGTAAAAATCCACTTAAGAAGCCTCTTAAAAATTGATAGAATAACAAAATTTTTTTAAAAAATCATTGATCTTTCCCTGTAGAGTTCGGGTACTTTACGGGTCAAAGTTCACCGACGAAGGAAACGAAGCTGCTTAGGCGAGAGAAAAAATGTCGTCGGGTAAAACCGGATTTTTTATGATACGTTTTCAAAATATGTATAAAACCTTTGGAGACCTTTACCCGAGGGGACTAGTCACGGCGGAATGATCCCCACAAGGAAGTGCTCGCGAGCGGTGGTGCAGCTAATAATTATAATCAACTCGTTCAACCAGGTGTATGACATTTCGCTGTTTACAATTTCTTATCAATGCCACACAGCTATGCGTTGCGCAACAGATTGTGTAAGACTTATAGCTTTGCCCGGTGGCAAATGAGGCGTGTGTTTTTCCGAAAGATGGTAATTAAGTGATTCTTTGATCGAACGGAACGACCTACGTCGTATAATAGTCGCATCTGGCCTTTCTGCGAACTACACGTTTATGGAGGTCCACGGATGAAGGTCATCGTTGCAGGTCGAAGCAATTCGTTCCGGATTTTTAAAAATATTTTTCATTAGCGAAGCAGTAAATTATTTGTCTCCGAGTATATTCCGAATGAACTTCAATTGATATGATTTTTCAATTTTTATAGAAAAAATAAAATCGATTGCTGCGTTGCTAAATGACTTGTTGAAATGATTGAAACAGGAAATACATTGTGTGCTCCTTACAATAGAAAATTTTGATTTCGCATAAAGATCCGCTGGTCATTAGCATGCATAAACGGCTGATTGTCGAAACGGAATTTCGCCTCGGAATTATCATTCTCTGAGTGGGACAGTGGCAGTCAACGAAGACAGCGTATGATGGACACTGTCGCGTGAGCCTGGCACGCAGACTGACTACCAAGGAGTCGATCTCCGGGAAAGGGCTGCTGCCAGTCTCGTTAGACATTTTTCTTTCTCTCTCTCCCTCTTTCTTGCGGCGGTAGGAGAAGAGTTCAAGGTCGCACGCTCGCGAATTTCAGCTGGTTACCGAACAGCCATGGTGGGGACCAGCCACGGTTCAGAGCGTTGTCCTAGGTCCTGACTGTCTTTTTTACAAGCGGGCCGGCCGGCCCGATCGACGCTCATCTGCATCTCGCAGGACCATAAGCTCGCCCATTCGTTCGTACAAAAAAAAATTTTTTGACATCATTGTTTTCTTTTCAATAATCTCACAGTCGTGTCCGACTTTAGAATATAATGAACTAATTAGAATATAATATAATCATATTTATACAGGTTTATTATTATAATGTGGACGTTTATGAAAAATGAAAATTGTCTATATCAATTGCAAGCAATGAAAGAACAGCTTTTTACATGAAAATTGAAATATTTTATGTCATGAATAGTATGAAGTTTTACAGACTGTTCGAAATGGTCTGGACACGGAAGAGTCACACAAAACCAAAACAACTTATTTAATAATATGCACAATTGTAATCTTAATAAAATGTGGTCTACTCGATTGCAGTAAAAGTTGATTTTCGATAAAAAAGAAAACGGTTAGAAAAGTGTTAAAATCGTGGATAATTTTCAAGCAAGAAAATTTGTGTTCAGTCCGTGCCGAGGTGTTTTCGTCGACGCTCCGTCGCGTCGTCGGTTCTGCAAGAGCGAGGCGCGCAAGCGTGTTAAGGTGCGCTTATACTGGACTCATGGATCGGCAAGCCAGAGCCAAAACCCATAAATTTCGAGCTCGGGTTGACAAAAAATAGGTCCCCATGGGCTCCACGGCTTCTCTAGGCAAACTACCGATAGCTCTCCTTTAAGACATCATGGAAATAGGAAACGTTCCTGCCACTTGGTGTGAATTCTTCTTAAATAATAATTTAAAATAATTATTAGAAAATATGTCAGACACACATTCCCTTGTTCTGCAAATTTTTCCAACGGTTCAAGCGGGTGAAAAAATTTTTAAAAATATGGTCGTATTCTACGTAAACTTGCATAATTTCAAAAAAATTGTGGTTCCGCGGAAAAAACTTTTTTCTGACATGCTATACATCAATTTTTCCACGCTGATTTCAAATCTGGTTACAGAAATTTAAAATGTTACAAATAGACTGCTTCCATCTTCCCATTTAGATAAAAATAGTTCCGTAGTTAAGGTGAATTAAAAAATTTCTGCGTGGTAAAATTCACGGAAAATGATGTATAGCATGTCAGAAAAAAATTTTTTCCGCGGAACCACAATTTTCTTGAAATTGTGCAAGTTTACGTAGAAGACGATCATATTTTTAAAAATTTTTTCACACGCTTGAACCGTCCGAAAAATTTGCAGAACAAGGGGATATGTGTCTGACATATTTTCTAATAATTATTTTTAATGCGCCGCCGAGCACCGAGCCCGCCGATTGGAATTCAAATTCAAATTCAAATTCAATTTCAATTTCAAATCCAAATTCAATTTCAATTTCAATTTCAATTTCAATTTCAATTTCAATTTCAATTTCAAATTCAAATTCAAATTCAAATTCCAGATTCAAATTCAAATTCAAATTC